>MU263169.1:17500-32500 GCA_020310875.1 Ceratopteris richardii | reverse complement strand
TATGCATCAGATCAAAAAGAGGACTCGACTCTCATTATGAATACTTGTGAAACCTCACATGAGGACATGAGAGTGTTTTATATTGATTCAGGATGTAGTAATCATTTGAGTGGAAATATTGCTTTGATGACTGACCTAGATCATAATGCAATTAATCATACAGTTCAGACAGGTGATAATACAAAGCATAAGGTAAAGTCAATTGGTTCAGTCAAAGCTAAGGATGGGAGCACTCTTCTGAGTAAGGTTCTTTATGTTCCCACAATCCCAAAGAATTTAATCAGTGTAGGTCAAATTGTGGAAAAAGGATATGAGGTAAGGTTTACCAATGATGGAGTTTATGTGGAAGACCCTAGTCAAGGGTATAAACAAATTATTGCAGGAAAGAAAGAAGGAAGGCTTTTCACATTGAAGGTACAAGGAAATGTTGGACATGCTATGTTCACATATGGAGAGCAAAAGGTGTCAGAATTGGATCTTTGGCACAAAAGACTTGGACACTTTAATGAAAGAGGTATTAAAGAAATGATTAACAATGATTCAGTGCTTGGATTGCCTAACATTGCAGGTCAACACATGACATACAGATGTGAGGCATGTCAATTAGGTAAGGCTCATAAGCAATCCTATTCCAAGCATGGATTTATGTATTCAGAAAGACTTGAATTGGTGCATACAGATGTGTGGGGTCCTTCAAAGGACTTTAGTATAAATGGTTCAAGATATTATGTCATATATGTTGATGATGCTACCAGGTGGATCACAATTTATGTGATTAAAGAAAAGTCAGAAGTGTTTAATACATTTAAACACTATCATGCATATGCAGAAAGGATTACAGGTCAAAAATTAAAGAGACTAAGGTCAGATGGAGGGGGAGAGTATTTTTCAAATGAGTTCAATGATTATTTGTGGAATGCAGGTATAAAGAGAGAAGTTACTTGCAGGTATTCTCCTCTACAAAATGGGGTAGCAGAAAGAAGAAATAGGACTCTTGTTGAGTTTGCAAGGTCCATGATGAAAGAGAAGAATTGTCCAAATTATTTGTGGGCAGAGGCTGTAAATACAGCTACATACTTGGTCAATAGATTGCCTTGTAAAGCTTTGCAGGGCATGACACCATATGAAGCTTGGTGGGGTAAGAAACCTACCTTAGATCATTGCAGAATATTTGGATGCTTGGCATATGCATATGTGCCATCTCAATTGAGGCATAAGTTGGAGCCTAAGGCAGAAAAGTATGTTTTCATTGGCTATGATGATAAGCAAATGGGATACAGGTTGTGGAGTCCATCCACAAAGCAATTTATTGTATCCAAGGATGTTACATTTGATGAGCAAGGTACTTGGTATGCAGGTAAATATAATATACATGCAGATGATGAAGAAGTAGTGGATCAAAGAAAAGGTAAAGCAAAGATTCAATTACTTGATGAAAGTGAGAACAATGAAGTGCAGGTTGAAGTTGAAGAGAGGCCAAGGTTTGATCCAGAATGTGATGAACCAGAAACTTCAAGAAGTGCAGAAGTTAGAAGGTCATCTAGGCACAAATGGCAACCTACAAGGTATAGCTATGACACTTCATTCTTAACTACTAAAGATTATGCTTATTTGGTAAAAGCAGATGAAGACCCTTCTACATATGAAGAGGCCAAAGGGAAGAAGAATTGGGAAGATGCTATGCAAGAGGAGTATGATGCATTGATAGAGAATCAAACATGGGATTTGGTTCCTAAACCTAATAGTCAGAAAATCATTGGTTGTAAGTGGGTTTACAAGACTAAAAGATTTGCAGATGGAAGTGTGTCTAGGTACAAAGCTAGACTTGTTGTGAAAGGGTATGCACAGACATATGGAGTGGACTATGATGAGACTTATAGTCCTGTGGCAAAGATGACAACCATCAGGACACTCATAGCAATTGCTGCTTGCAAAGGTTGGAAGTTATCTCAATTAGATGTAAAAAATGCTTTCTTGAATGGTTACATTTCAGATGAAGTCTACATGGAGCAACCAGATGGGTTCAAAGATCAAGTGAGTCCAAATTATGTGTGTAAGCTCAAGAGAGCTTTGTATGGGTTGAAGCAGGCCCCAAGGGCTTGGAATTATAGGCTTGTAAAATTCTTGAATGATCTTGGATTTCAAGGATCAAAGGCAGATAGTAGCTTGCTAGTCAAAGCAAGTGAAGATGGGTTCATTTATGTGTGTATTTATGTTGATGATATAATACTTACAGGAACAGATGATAAGGGAATACAAATGATCAAGAAGCAGATGGAGAAAGAGTTTAAAATCAGTGATTTGGGGAACCTATCATTCTTCTTGGGAATGGAGATCTCTTATACTCAACATGGAGTATATGTGACCCAAGAAAGGTATCTTAAAAATTTGCTAACCAAATTTAAAATGGAAGATTGCAGGGTTGCACCTACACCTTTGGAAGTGAACCATAAATTGTCTAGGTTTGGAGGAGAAGAGTTCAAAGATATGAAACTCTATCAAAGTTTGGTTGGTAGCTTGATCTATGCTACATTGACAAGGCCTGATTTATCATATGCAGTTGGTGTGCTTTCACAATTTATGCATTGTCCTAGAAAGGAACATTGGATTGCAGGACAAAGAGTACTTAGGTACATCAAGGGTACACTCAGAGAAGGGTTGTACTATGGATTTACTTCTGATACAAGAGTGAAGATATATAGTGATGTAGATTGGGCAGGTAATGTGGATGATAGAAGATCAACACATGGATACTTGTGCTATGTAGGAGACAAATTGATTTCATGGTGTTCCAAGAAGCAACATACAGTTGCTTTGTCATCTACAGAAGCAGAATATAAAGGTATGGTGGAAGATGCAAAAGAGGTAATATGGCTAAAGACACTTTTGAAAGTTTTTGATGTGATTCAGAGTACTCCTATTATTTGCGGAGACAATATGAGTTCATTATACTTGGCAGCTAATCCTGTATTTCATGCTAGAACTAAGCATATTGAAAACAGTATCATTTTCTGAAAGAGAAGGTCATTGAGAAGGAGATTGAAGTCATACACACTCCCACAAAAGATCAAGTTGCAGATATGATGACAAAAAGTCTAGATGGACCAAAACTACAAAGATTCAAGGATATGGCTGGAGTAAAGAAGATAGAGAAGAACCTCAATTAATGATTGAGGGGGAGCTGTTGGTGCATGACAATCATCAATTGAAGAATTATGGAGGAATGAAATCAAGGAGTCAAGAAGAAAACAAAGTCAGATGGTTGAATGAAGGACATGTTCAGAAAATCCAAAGATATGTACACATATGTACATTAGCTGACTTATATCTTTGCTTAGTCATACACTTGTACATATTCATATATAAATATGTTGGAAAATGTCGGGCAAAGAGAGCAGAAGAAGATTAGAGAATAGGGAGAGAGAAATTAGTGTCATTAGACACATTGAAAGTGAGTGAATCATCTATCCTCACTTGTATGTAAATTTTCTGAAGAAATCGAGAAACTTGCGCCCGATGTTTAGCAGTCTGCTCCTTCTGTGTTTAATCTTTTGAGAAATCCTTCTGCACGTGTCTAAGTCCATAGCTAACCTATCTATGGCTAGAATTTGAGAGGTTAATTGAAATCAGGCTGAGAGAATTTTGATTAGGAACATTCATATGTAAGAATGTTCTAAGAGTCATAAAATCTGGCGCACATTTCATCTTCAATGAAATGATCATTGCTCAGTCCACACTGTAAAGTTTTACACAAGTGAGGGCTTAAAATCTAAGTTGGAAGGTAAGCCATCTATGGCTAAAAGATCTTGATCAAACGGGATTTACTTTGGGAGAACCAGTGCTAAGAAGTTGCAGGTATCAAAGTCGCCATTGCAGAGAAGCTCTTTCAGACATAGGTAAAGTGTTTCACACATTTCTCAGTATGTACTCAATCTTTTTGAGAGATTTAACTTGGCAAAGTTGCGCAACCTTAAGGCGAAGTGTTGTGCAAAGTTTTATCAAAAACTTTACAGGATTGATTAGTCAATGAGTGATTAATCTGCAGCAGACTTTTCTGAAGAAGCTGAATTTTTCAGAATAATCAATTTTTTGATAAATTGGTGAAAGTTCTCTAAGTTTGGTGGAGTCTAAGGTTAATCTTGATATAGAGGTGATCTAAATTCAAGGTTAACTTGTTCTTTTGGAGATTAACACTCTCCATCAATAGATAGATAGATAGATACATAGATAGATAGATAGACATTGTTCATGGATGGCTTTCTAAGTGGGAAACTTAAATCATTTTGTTTATCCAAGATATTCAAATACCCTAGACTAATTTATCATGATGTATATTGGCATACAAAATGACTTGGGAGAGGAATTAGATATCTCAATGCTCTAAAAGGGATTTGAATATTCAATTAGTACTATTTTTTAATCTTCTTCTTGTGTGGAGGAGATAGTAGAATTAGTAGCTAAGAAGCTAGATGGAAAATTCCAAAATAGATAAGCCCAATGACTGAACAAAGTAACTTTCTTCTATACTTGTGGAGGTGACCGCATGGTTAACAAATTCCCTATGCAAAGCACAAGATAAGGCTACCAAATGAACCTATTATTGTAGCATCAATAGGAAGCACAACAATACTTTAGCAAATGATTTTCCTACAACAAACCAATAGTTATGCAATCATACCACTAGCCTTATAATAGATAGTAGAATTGATACCCACCTACATATTAGGAACAACAACCCTAGATGTCAAAACCAAACTATCCACAACATAGTAAACGACTCATTCTATTTGACATACAACCACCACCAAATACAAATTTAGTGTCAATAAGAAAAATGTAGGAGTAGAGAAGAAGCAAGATAGAGCCCTATTGCCCATGTCGCATTTGATTGCAAACGATAATTAGAATGAAAATAGCTTTGATTGGATACATAGTGATAGTCTACCCACATATTATAGGGAGTTTCCTAAACACTCTAAAGCATATGAATAGGAGAGAAAGCTACACTACAACCCATGTGGGAGCGAAACTACACAAATGTGTTGTAGATCAATCCCAACCCTAGAAAACGGATATGCAAGTAAGTTGACAAGCTCAGGGAGGTTCTCACTATCAATGCTAAGGAGATCACTTTGTCCATGATTGCCCTCATTCTCCACCTTTGGGCCAACCCTAATCCATTCTAGTTCAAGGATATTGTATATATTGTGCCAACAAACGTCGCACTCAATATTGTCTTAAAAATCCTCCCAATACTTCAAAGATTGCAGCCATAAAAATTCTATCTATAATATATAGATCCAATCAAGGCTTACAAGAGACCACCCTAGTTTAAAGTGTTATTGGTTCAAATTTTTGAAGAGACCCAATAATTTGGTCAAGAGTGAGACATGGACTCTAGCAAGTGAGATGCACCTATTAGGAAGAAAGGTAGACCTTGTAAGGAATATAGGAATAGAAACAAGAGAAAATTGGACTAAAGTTCTTGTTGAGTTAAATGAAAGCCTAAAAAATACCACGACAAAAGAGTCGAACCCGTTTCCAAATTTTCCACCAGTCACATCATCACCCCACATTGGAATCTCGGTTTCTTTAAACCCAAAGTAAATATATCTACTTGTTGATCGTACCTATGAAGAGCTTGACATGATATTAAAGGCTTATCAAGCCCATCTTCAAACATGGCATAATGAATGAGACTTAGAAAATCCATGAGGGGATTCAGAGATTGAGAAAGATAGGATATGTGAATAGTTGGTAGAACTAGCTCAAGCCATGTTCAAGCATATTAAGCTTTTGAATCTCCCCTATCTTTTGTCAAGGAAGAGTGAAACTTCTAGGGTGTATAAGAAAGGTTCAAGAAACTTATCTCTCGAAAAGAGGTCTTAGCACAAGGCTCCTTCCATCCACAATGAGAGAGGAAGCTTTAACCTAGAATAAGCTCCTGTTCCTAATTTAACCATTTTTGGAATGTTAGATATACTGAATACTCCACCCTCAAGTGACCAAAAACGATCCATCTTGTTCTAATTTCTAAAGGTCACATTACGAGGAGAAGTGGTTTTGAGAGCCCGTACATTTGTGAAATGTTATTATCAAGTCACATGAGGTCTATGTGTATCCTTCATGGTAATAGATGATATTTGTTACCTTAGCCATTGGGTTTCCGTTCAAGTTCAAAATAAGGGCCTTGTGGTGCCACATAGTTTCCCCATATAACCTGAATGGGAGGAGTGTAGAGAGTGTCTTGCCCTCTTCTATAGATCTAGGGAGTCGTTTGCCCCCACCTATAGGGGGTTGAGATCATAGGACTTCTGGTTATGGAGATATTCTTAAGTTGTATATTTTTCTACCTATTTTTTCTCTCTCAACTACTTTTACCTATATCGACTCCCATTGAAAAAGCTATATAAGCATGCCCCATGAGTAGCTCTCTAGAGCATTCAAACTAGTAAGGCCTTCAATGAGAGTCGATCTAGATTGCCATCTAAGCTCTGGATTTGGAGTGCATGGGTGGACAACAGCATCTTTGTAGTTGCATTGATCATTATGATTTGAATTTGAGTTCTCTATCTCTAAGTGTGAGTACCTCTTTTTCTTTTTGCATTTTTTGAACTATATCTAATGGTCTATTCCTTTGTGCTATTATTTCCTAAATGGAATACCTCTATTGATTACCAATTACCCTCAAGAGTTCTTGTAGGAACCTCATGAAGAAAAATGGGTCAACAAAGAATTGGATACCCCCATTCATTCATCAAGGGATCACCTACATGCAAAATTTCCCTAGGACATCCCATCATTGTATGGAGAACAATACAATCATCAACATAGATAAGAACTACAATTCAAGTCTAACTATTTACAATGAATTTCTTCAATTCATTTGACCGTGGGAGGAGAATTCAATCTCCACGGAAACACCCAGAATGATGTTGAGGAGTTAAGATTGAGTCATACCCAAAAACATTGACCCTTTGAAAAACGTTAACGTAGATTCTCACCCTACCTTAGAGAGCATATAGCAGATGAACTTTCATTACTTTAATCCACACATCTAAGGACAAGTTTGAGATGAAATTTCTTTGAGATCCATATAGACAAGGAAAAAGACGTTAGTGAAGGAGAAGAAGGAAACATCTATCTTCAATAACCTATAGGGGTATGCCACAAGGGAAATGATATATTCAGCAGAAAATATAGACATTTCTACCACATCTTAATGGATAAGGTGGGAGAGATGGTCCTTGAGACGTACAAAAATGAAGGTCCAAATTTTGGATGGTCATAGAGTGGCACCATTAAGATTTCTGGAAAGGATTAGACTCACAATTTGTGCTGTTGATTTTTAGCATACATTTTCCATATGTGAATTTGCAAATTCTATCACATAGGAGATGATACTAGGAAGGGCCTTCCTACGTCAACTACAAATAGTTCAATATTTGGATCTCAAGTCTCTATACTTGCAACATTTAGGGGTTAGAACTAAGGTCATCTTAAAGGATTATTCATTTAGGGATGTCCCATCCGAACACTAGAATGCCATAGAGGCATGAGTATTTGATCCCTTTGCACACTATAAATGCTTTCGAATTTCTTTTTGTTTTTTTAAGCAAAGCACACTTAAAGTTAATGAACAAGTAAAATTTACAAGAACACGAGAGCGGTAGAAAGAATGTTAATAACCTCTTCCTTCCCCTCTTGGGGGGGCCCATTTGCATATAAAGTTGTTGTTTTAAAAGAAGACTACCCTGCAATGTCTAAAGGGATTGGAATTCTTACAATTGTGAATTTGTCTACCTAGAATGCATATAGATCATTTTTAAATAACCCCCTTTTTAGGAGGATTACCAAAGTTTTTGTGCATATCTCCTTTCAAAGTTTCTAGAGAGACTTCATTCCTAACAACATTGAACATGGCGGATGAGCATCACATCATTTTGCCAAGTAGTACTTGGTTCCAATTAATATTCCATTGCAGAAACAACTTCTCATATGATTGTTCCTAAGATCTAGAGGTTCCTAGGGTAGGAAAGAAAAATATAGCCTAGGAATTCCCTGACATACTTGCAATGCTTGCACCGTGGTGGTGCTGCACGTATTTTATTAGCTTTAACATTGGCCTAAACTCCATGGTGAATAACTTTCTATATAAGGATTTCTTTTTTTGTCCTATCCAATGAATGAACATTCCTAACACCACTTCTTATTCAAAAAATGATGATAGTACTCTTTATGATTGATACTTCCAGTCTTATCCAATTTGTTACCATTGAACCATCTCAATCTTTATGGACAAAAGGAATCATGAAAGATCAACAACAGAGTTTTAGAGGCATCCCAAAAATTGATTTCATGTCTTAGATGGTTCCAGAGTTTTTAGTACATGAGGCAACCTTTGTTGCAAAGCTTTTTGACTCTTCCAAGTTTCCAATAATTTACTTTATTAAGCCCGTAATAAAAAACTAGATAGAGTAATTTTTTTGATACCCAAGGCGCACTTCCAATCATTGTTATTCTTGTATCACCACTTCATCTTGTTACATCTCCTGAATAGGGAGCCCACCGACTCAGAAACCTTGAGAGTCCCCAAAAAGAAGGAGAGCAATAGCATTATTAAGTCAAGACATTTTGAGCCACCAAGGCCCATGAAAGCAAGGGATTTCCTATTTATAAAGGTCAATTTGGCCCATGTGGCATTGTCAATGATTTGGGTCTTCTTCAAAACTTGGTGATTAGATGGTCAGTCATATCTTTAATGTTTAGAATTGCCAACTTAGTAGAGTTTTTTTTACTTGTGTATACATCCCACTTGATTTTAGGAATACTCGTTCCAATGGGATCCCCTCTCCATTCGAAGGTCCTATAGATTCTTTTGAGTTTCAGAAGCTCATTATCTTTAGTTTTTTAAGAGGCCGAAAAAGTAAATAATCAAAGAGATAAGGAGTGCATTAGTCAACAAAGGTCAAACCTCCACATTGAGTTGCATATCCCTCCAATATCAAATCTCTTCTGCAAGCTTTCGAAGCACGCAATTCTAGCTTTGCTCCGTCAGACATGGAAGCTCATGAAGATAGCTGATAGACAAAAGATTTGACCACTTAGATGCTTTCTATAGCCTTGATCAATAAGAATTTTGGGCAGTGGGGGGGACCCATCAAAGTCTTCAAACTGATTTTCATGTGGTCTATTTTAGATCTAGGTACTTCACAAAAGGTATCCAAATAAAACCAAAAAGAATATTAGATTCATTCTATTAAAACACATTACTTTCTTAAAGGAACACTCTCCTAATCATCATGTTTCAGCTATTGCAAACATAGAGATGAAGAATGTGGCCTCTATGGGCATGGATAGTTGACTTCATCAACTAAAGTAGCAAAGAGCAATAAGAGTGAGTATCCCTGGCACATGGACCTCTTTAAGTAGACTTTGGTAATGAGCTACCATTGATAGTTATACAAGTGCTTGCACTCCCCATAAGTGAAGAAATAATCTAGCTCCACATTTATTGTCTTCTAGAGATTGAAGAATGAACCTCCATTCCAATATATCATAATCTTTTTTGAACTCAATCTAGAGGAAAAGAGCATTTTTATCCAATTCCTGTGAACATTGAATACCTTCACAAACATCAATAATCACCTCTTGGATGGACTTGCCCTTAATATAACCTTCCTCCTCCTCATAGACCCACGAGTGGAAGTTCCCCAAAATATGGTTTAAAAAGACCTTATATCTGGTTTGAAGCATTGTAATAGGCCACCTCATCTTGATCTTTCTTGCTTTTGATGTCTTTTTCATGTATACGTTTGATCATTCCTTCATTAAGGTAGCCTGACATTGCACCAAAGCTCAAAGCCTCCTACCAAACTAAGGAGAGAGGAACCAGTAGAACTTGTTTAAATGCCTTGAGGAACTTGTTCATGAGGCCCTCAAGCCCCAGGATTTCCCTTTAAGCAGAGAATCAATTGCTTTTAAGAATCTCTTGCACATGAAGAGAGTGGAGTAGAAAGTACAAGTAGTTGGGTGAAATGATTGAAAATTGGAACATTATTGTTTTGTTCTATAGTGCATTCAACCCCGTGATTATGAATTATGTAATGGATTAGATCTTTATTCTATATGTTCTTAACTATTCAAAACATGTCTTTGGTCGGCTCGTTAGTCCGAAGACCCAACAATCTTTAAGTAAAATATGAAGATTCTTCCTCCTAAATTCACGTTCATATTGTACCATGATTTTGATCTTAGGAATTCTCCATAAAAGATTTTCCCTTCTGTTGATCTTAGGAAGTCTTTATTAAATATTTTAGAGAGTGCTACTTCTTTTTGAAGGCGTTTGAGTCTCCATTAAAGATTTTTCCTTCTAATTCGACACATTTCTTGAATTTCCCTCTTAGTCTGGCACAAGATATGTTTTGTCAGCTTGACAATCCTTATCAAACATTTGGCAAGTTAATTATAAGCATTGAAGTCCTAGCTTGATTGGAGGTTTGAGCAAGAAAAGCATTGCAATCCTTCATGTGCACTAGATCATGGAGAAGCTTAAATTGGTCCAAGATATGGTTTCCTAGCCAGTCAGTAGCTTGAGATCTTTGCTTCCATGTATCCTTGATATATTCTAGTATGTTGAAATGAATGAAAGTGATTATCTTTGAGGTAAGGCAACGTAACAATTCCCTTAGAGTGAGGGTTAGACACCTAAACCAAAGCAACACTAAAGAAAGTAGAAACCCATTGAAAATCCTTTTAAGTCTAGTTCTCAAATTAATCCTTAGGATGCTAAACCCTTGAAGGTTGATGGTGAAAGCACATGGCTATTTTTCTTGATCATTATCATATTCTCAGTACTCTATTGGCATCTATAATGCCCATAACACCAATAAAGTTTTATGCGTTCCACCAACAACACGTTTATTCGAACAAGGGAAATACATGTACAGTTCTCAATGGTCCAAAACATCTTTCCATTAATTTGAGCTAATAATCGATCCGGTGTTAATCCATCCAGAAATAGCTCATACAATTTCGTGTGGATGCTCTGCAGAAAATACTGCCGATAAATATGCAAAGATCGTGCTTTGCGTTCAAATCCAACCAATTATTTTTGCCTATTGTTGTAGCTCAATTCGTCGTAAAAAGTACGATGGTTAATTCCTTCCGACGTCAAGCAGAACACTGTTTGGTTCTTTAGCCAATATGCAAACCATGGAGAAACTGTACGCATGTTTTACAGCAATCCTGCATTTCTACGTATGTAACCTTACGAGATAAGGAGGGCAGTTTACCGGACGGCTCAGAGACGTAGTGTCTGTTAACAGCCTGTTTTCCCTTGAAACCGTACTGGAAGCACAGATGAAAAACGTTCGTTCCGATTAACAGCGCTTTTATTAACATTGTGAGCTTTCCCCTTGGTCATCTCTGTCAATCGACAGAATTCGATTGACATCTGTGCGCTTTCCCCTTGCTCATCTATCTCAATCGAATTCCTTCCATGGGAAATCTTGATATTCCCATTCGAAAGATGTCTCGCACGATGGTTTATCCCCTTGCTCATCTATGTCAATTGAATTCCCTCGATAAAGAATCTGGATATTCCAATTGGCAAGCCGTCTCGCACGATGTAGTCCAGCAACCGCGCTGTTTCTGGTTATCATTCGTACATAATACGGGCTCTCTGCCAGCACGCGTTATGACCCTAACGATGTAAGATATAGTATTCGTCTGATGTTGGGTTATTTCTTTTAAACGTTTATGATGACATCCTTCGAAAATGCACATATCACTCTTTTGTTGCTTAATGTTTTGAACCAGTCAAAAAGCTCCAATGCCTTCATACGCTAGATTTCTAATGACTGAAGCATGAATAAAGAAGAACACAACCTCGTAACGACCATAAAATCAGATACAGATGTGCATATTGGGCAAGAGAAGCTGCCGACGGACATACATAACCCAGAACATAGCTTCCACTGTCGTACTTGATGAGTCCTGATGTCTCGTCCTTGCTGATGTCGCGCACCAGTCCAGTGCGATGTAGAGCTTTTTAAGCATGTGAAAGAATGTGCTTGTGCAATTTATTGAGGTCGCTGCGCTCAAGTCTGGAGATGAAGCTGCTCCAGTGCAGAGCTCTACCTTAGTCATCGCTGTGCACATTGTCGAGTAGAACGTTACGACGAGAAGTATGCGAAATTAGGAATTACTTGCAAACTCTAAGCTTATTATATACTGATTTGCTTACGGTCGGCTTCTGTGCTTTAAAAAGCGCAAAAGAAGAAAAACTACTCATCGCTGTGTTTCTATTGAGATCAGAGAAAATAATAAACGGAATCCCTCACGAACAATCCCGATTTCTTCAACCATCACACATAAAATTGATGATGCGTTCTTACCTCAATAAAATTTATTATGCGCTTCCCTTTTCATCCTGAGCTTCCCATTTTCTCCCGTGCAGACACAAACATTGACGTTCAAACTAATTGTGCCACAAACATTGACATTCAAACGACTAGACGGCAAGCAGAATCGTTTTCATTTTATTGAGTTATGATTGGCTTTCAAGCCTCGTAATCGATAGATGATGTTTGCTGGTTCTCATCATGACTTCTCGCAAAGCATGAAGATAGAGATTTAACATAGAAAAAACACCTTATGTTGGATATCAGGGATTGTGGAAGGACACATACAGCCAAAGGAAAAATAAGAGGATTGGAGTAGGCCAAAAGGAGTGTATATTACAAAATAAAATATACAGCGGTAAGTAAGCCATTAGGATTACATGCATATATACAAGCCAACGGAAAGAACCTCCTAAAGAAGGAAAAATGTTCTCAAAATCCTAGATGTGTTCTCATATGTCAGTACCGAATTTCCCCAAGTAGTGATGTTGTGAAGAAAGAGTTGGCACTCATGATTTATCCATTAAGAAAGTAACTCAGAAGCTTTGAACTTTTCCCTTGGCAAATCGTTTGGAAAAATGTTTGCAACACTATCCTCTATCAGCACATAAGCCAAAGTGTTCTCTTTTGCATAGAGTCTCTCCTTGAGAAAAGGATAATGCAACTCAATGTGTTTTGTTCAAGAATTAAACACACGGCTCCTCACAACTCCCAATGCACTCTTACTATCAATAAAGATGTTGGTTGCACAAGACATAAGCGCTAGCTTCTATTGCAAACTCCCTTGATTTTGGTTCAGCGAACATTTCAGGTGTAGACAAGTTTGAGTATAAGGGTAAATCATCACTATTTTACACCCCTGAGTGTTTCATCAACGAGTCCAGGAATATTGAGAAAGGATCTGGCCAAGCTACGCTTATCATAGATAAATCATTGTTTGTTAACTGGTAACAACAATTGACCTCTTTCAGTAGAGTGTGTTAATGAGCTTCCATTGATAGTTATATCAGCAATTGCAAGAGAAGCTGCTGACGGACATACATAAACCAGAACATAGCTCCCATTGTTGTACTTGAATGAGTTCCCCTTTTCTCCATCATTAACTTACCGTGCAGCCACAAACATTGACATTGAAACTCATTGTGCCACAAACATTAACATTCAAACGACTAGACGGCAAGCAAATTAGTTTTCATTTTATTAGGTTATGATTGGCTTTCAAGCCTCGTAATCGATAGATGTTGTTTGTTGATTCTCATCATGAGTTCTCGCGAAGCATCAAGACAGAGATTGAACATAGAAAATAAGAACAATTTATGTTGGAATTGAGGGATTGTGGAAGGACACAAAGATCCAAAGGAAGAATAAGAGGATTGGAGCAGGCCAAAAGGAGTGTATATTACAAAATAAAATATGCAGAAAGTAAGTAAGCCATTAGGATTACATGCATGTATACAAGTCAACGGAAAAAAGCCTCCTAAAGAGGGAAAAATGTTCTCACAATCCTAAGCGTGTTCTCATATGTCACTACCGAGTCTCCCCAAGTAGTGATGTTGTGAAGAAAGAGTTGGCACTCATGTATAATAAGGAAGTGCTAAGATATGTGGACTGAAATTTATCCATTAGGGAAGTAACTCAAAAGCTTTGAGCTTTTCCCTTGGCAAATCCTTTGGGAAAATGTTTGCAACATTATCCTCTATCAGCACATAAGTTAAACTATTCTCTTTTGCATAGAATCTCTCCTTGAGAAAAGGATAGTGCAACTCAATGTGTTTTGAGCGAGCATGAAACACAAGGTTCCTCGTGGCTCCCAATGCACTCTTACTATCAATAAAGATGTTGGTGGCACAAGACGTACCAACATGCAAATCAATGAAAAGGCATCTAAACCTCACACACTCAATAATGGTTATGAAAACTTCCCTATATCAAACCTCACAGCTAGAAGTGGCCTTTTTGCTCATCCAAGATATGCATGAGCTACCAAGCATGAAGCATGAACTAGTACTGAGCACACAGGTCTCATAGCTACCATTGCATTCCAATTTAGAAAAGGCATGTAAATCTAGCAATAAAGATCTAGGTTAGGGATAAAGCAACCCGAGTAGTAATGTATCACTCAAGTAGCAAAAGATGTGCTTAACAAACTGCCAATTATTGACATTTCGGATATGCATAAACATTCTTATGAGAAAGACAACAAACTGAATATCAAACCAGTCTATGCATAAGAAAATCAAGCATCCAACAACCTAGTAATAGAGAACAAAATATATCAAATGCATATCGAGCATCATGAAGACTCAACCTAAACTTTTCGTGAATTTCATGACTTATAGATCTGTCATCGTCCAATTTGACAAACAAGCCAATTTTATCTAGTGTTAAAATTTATTTTTAATGATCGGAGGCACATACAAGGCTTCTGGTAGTGTGAAAGGGCTACCGTGAGTATTATTACATATCATCTTTTCAATCAAGAGGATTTTTCCGTATATGTGACAATAATCCTTATACGAGCATGCTCAAATGAAGTGAAGAAACTAGATTATGAGGTAAAATGTGTGGCTGCACCATTACCAAAGTATCAAAGATC
>MU263169.1:0-5000 GCA_020310875.1 Ceratopteris richardii | reverse complement strand
CACATCAGATAAAGAAGATCTAAAGGTATTTTACATTGACTCTGGATGTTCTAATCATTTGTCAGGAAACATAGAATTGATGTCAGAATTGGAAAAAGGCATTTCTAGTCACACAGTTCAAACTGGTGATAATACAAGACATAGTGTACATTCAATTGGAAAAGTGAAATGCAAGAGTGGAGCAGATTTGCTAACCAATGTTTTGTATGTTCCTACAATACCTAAAAACTTGATTAGTGTGGGACAGATAGTTGAAAAAGGTTTTCAAGTCAGGTTTACAAATGAAGGAGTATTTGTGGAAGATCCAAAGAATGGATATAATCAGATTGTCTCTGGTAAGAAAGAAGGTAGACTCTTTACTTTAAGAGTGCAAGGGAACATTGGTCAAGCTTTGCTCACACATGGTGAAGGAGTGATTACAGAACTTGATCTCTGGCATAAGAGATTAGGTCACTTTAATGAAAGAGGAATTAAAGCTATGGTTGCTAATCAGTCTGTACTAGGATTACCAAATGTGCAAAGTCAACATATGGTTTATAAATGTGAAGCATGTCAAATGGGTAAAGCACACAGGTTACCATTTCAAAAGAAAGGATTCAAACATGATGGAGTACTTGAGCTCATTCATACAGATGTATGGGGACCAACAAAAGAAGGATCTATCAGTGGCTCAAGGTATTATGTTCTTTTCATTGATGATGCTACAAGATGGATAACATTATATGTTTTGAAGGAAAGATCAGAAGTGTTTGGAGCTTTCAAGCATTTTCATGCATATGCAGAGAGAGTCACAGGTCAAAAGCTTAAAAGACTGAGGTCTGATGGAGGGGGAGAATACTTCTCCCAAGAGTTCAATGATTATCTTTGGAATGCAGGTATTAAGAGAGAAATAACTTGCAGGTATACACCACAACAAAATGGTGTAGCAGAAAGAAGGAACAGGACTTTGGTTGAGTTTGCTAGAGCTATGCTAAAGGAGAAGAACTGTCCAAATTATCTTTGGGCTGAAGCTGTAAATACAGCTACATATCTTGTGAATAGATTACCATGTGCAGCTCTCAATGGTATGACTCCATATGAAGCTTGGTGGGGTAAGAAACCAACACTAGATCATTGTAGAGTGTTTGGATCAATTGCATATGCTTATGTGCCATCACAACTTAGGCATAAACTTGAACCAAAGGCAGAAAAATATGTGTTCATTGGTTATGATGAAAAGCAGATGGGTTACAGATTGTGGAATCCTCTAACCAAACAATTTATTGTTTCTAGAGATGTTACATTTGATGAACAGAAAAGTTGGTATGCAGATCAAAGTCATACAGCTGAAGAATTTGAAGAAGAGGTAAGAAGATGTGAGAAAGGAAAATCAATTGTGCGGGTGAATAGAGATGAAGATTATATGCAAGCAAGTACATCCAGAAGTGGATTAACAAGAATGAATGAAGAAGCTCCTATATTTGATGAAGAGGTGTATCCAGAAACTTATGAAGAATGTGAACCAAGAAGGTCAAGCAGGACAAGGAGACAACCAGAAAGGTATTCTTATGATACTTCTTACATAACTCAGAAGAACTATGCATATATGGTCAAAGATGATGAAGAACCTCAGAACTATGATGAAGCTAAAGGTAAAAAGCAATGGGAAGAAGCAATGAAGGAAGAGTTCAATGCACTAGAGGAGAACAAGACATGGGAACTTGTTCCTAAACCAAATGGTAAGAAAGTAATTGGAAATAAATGGGTTTATAAAGTGAAGAAGCTTGCAGATGGAAGTATAGCCAGATACAAAGCTAGATTGGTGGTGAAAGGCTATGCCCAGACCTATGGCATAGATTATGATGAGACATTCAGTCCCGTAGCTAAGATGTCAACTATAAGGACAATCATTGCTATTGCAGCTTCAAAAGGATGGACTCTAAGTCAATTGGATATAAAGAATGCGTTCTTGAATGGATACATATCAGATGAGGTATACATGGAACAACCTCAAGGGTTTATAGATTCCAGGTATCCAAATTTTGTTTGCAGGTTGAGAAGAGCATTGTATGGATTGAAGCAAGCTCCAAGAGCTTGGAACTATAGACTGGTAAGTATCTCAATGATCTTGGATATCAAAGTTCAAAAGCAGATTCAAGTCTACTTATCAAAAGTACAGAGGAAGGTACAATCTACATTTGTATTTATGTAGATGACATTATAATCACAGGTACTTCAGATGAAGGAATCAAGGAGGTAAAGAGATTACTTGAGAAAGAGTTCAAGATCAGTGACCTAGGAAAGTTGTCATACTTTCTTGGAATGGAAGTCACCTATACAGATCATGGCATATATGTATCACAAGAAAGGTATCTTCTGAACTTGTTGAAGAAGTTTGATATGGAAAATTGCAGAGAAGCTTCAACTCCACTTGAAGTTAATCACAAGCTCAGTAAATATGATGGTGCAGACTACAAAGATATGAGGAAGTATCAATCTCTTGTGGGTAGTTTGATTTATGCTACACTAACAAGACCTGATCTTAGTTATGCAGTGGGAGTTTTGTCACAATTCATGCATTGTCCAAAGGACCCACATTGGATTGCAGGTCAAAGAGTTCTCAGATATATCAAAGGAACTATAAAGGAAGGATTATATTATCCTTTTACATCAGATTTGAAGTTGAGAGCCTACAGTGACTCGGACTGGGCAGGTAATCAAGATGACAGGAGATCAACTCATGGTTACATGATATACATTGGTGATAAGCTTGTAAGTTGGTGTTCCAAGAAACAACATACAGTAGCATTATCATCAACTGAAGCAGAGTACAAAGGACTTGTGGAAGCAGCTAAGGAAGTCATATGGATGCAGACATTGTTCAAGAGCTTAGGCATTGATCAAGGTACACCTACAATACATGGAGATAATATGAGTTCACTTTATCTTGCAGCAAATCCAGTATTTCATGCAAGAACAAAGCACATAGAGATACAGTATCATTTTCTCAGAGAAAAGGTAATGGAGAAGGAGATTGAAGTGGAGTACATTTCCACTAAAGATCAGTTAGCAGACATAATGACAAAGAGCTTGGATGGTGTGAAGACCAGTAGATTCAAAAGCATGGCAGGAGTAAAAGAAAAGAAGATGATATGAAGAAACAGGGAATGTCAATTAGTGATTGAGGGGGAGCTGTTGGAGAAACACTCACTAATTAGACATATATTTGAAGGTCAAATCTTAGGAAGAAAACCCCATGCCTATGTGAAGGGACAAATTCACAAGTGTATCATACTTGTAAAGTTAGTTCACTTTAGTTCTAGAAGTTTTTTAAAAATCACGGGAATGAGAAAATCTATATAAGTTAGTTAGTATTAACTGACGCGATGAAAGAAGAAGAAGGAGGAAGACAATGAGAAAGTGAGAAGAACTCATTTTTGTATGACTGAGTATAGTCGGGCTTCTCTAAGTGAGAAAGCATCTGTAAAACTTTTGAGTTTTTTATAGTTATGAGAAGAACTGAGTAAAGTTCTGTGTATGAGCCTCTCTCCATCATCTCCATGATTACCTACTGTGTGATGAATTCAAAAGTTCAAGTTTTCTGAGCAATTCGATGCCTGGCATCGAATCTTGGCTCAAAAGTCATTTTTTCATTCTCTGTGTGTTAACTGTTGTTGAATCTTTTAAAAATATGAAGTTTGTGGAGCAACTCGATGCCTGGCATCGAGTTTGAGCATAAAGTCGATGCCTGGCATCGACTTCTAGCATACAAGTGGTCTTCTTCATGTGTGTGTAAAAGAGAGTATTTCTGGTGCAGAAAAAGGGCCTAAAAAAGCTCAAAGTCGATGCCCGGCATCGACTTGGACTGAAATTCGATGCCAGGCATCGAACTTTTTATTTTTGGACATCAGAAATACTAAAAGAAGTAAAAATTCCAGTTTTGGAAAGTCATACAGGGTCATCTTGTGAGTGCCATAACTTGAGTTCTAGAGCTCCGTTTGATGCATATGATAGCTTGTTGGAAAGCTCTACTCTTCTAGTTTCAGCCTATAAAGTTTCATGGAGAAAGCATACTTGAACTAGGAGAAATTAGCAAAATACTGAAGGTATGTTATTTCGGTGACTAGGAATTTCTGTAGAAGCAAAGTTCTCACTTTAAGCTATCATTTCTCAAAGTTTGAAGTGGCAATGAGTTAATGGTGACCATAGAGGTGTTCTAGTGTCACATTAATTCATTTCTTGTGGTGTTTTATACATCAACATCTATCTCTTTATCTATCTATCTATCTATCTATCTATCTATCTATCTATCTATCTATCCATCTATCTATCTATCTATCTATCTGTCTGTCTATCTATCTATCTATCTATCTATCTATCTATCTCTCTATCTATCTATCTATCTATCTATCTATCTATCTATCTATCTATCTATATATATATATATATATATCTATCTATCTATCTATCTATCTATCTATCTATCTATCTATCTATCTATCTATCTATCTATCTATCTATCTATCTATCTATCTATGTTTCTATCTATCTATCTATCTATCTATCTATCTATCTATCTATCTATCTCTCTATCTATCTATCTATGTATCTATCTATCAATCTATGTATCTATCTAATTATCTATCTATCTATCTATCTAGCTATCTCTCTATCTATCTATCAATCAATCTATCTATCTACGTATCTATGTATCTATCTATCTATCTATCTATCTATCTATCTATCTATCTATCTATCTATCTATCTATCTATCTATCTATCTATCTATCTATCTATCTATCTATCTATCTATCTATCTATCTATCTACTATCTATCTATCTATCTATCTATCTATTTGTCTATCTATCTATCTACATATCTATCTATCTACATATCTATGTATGTATCTTTCTATCTATCTTTCTTCCTATGTATCTATCTATGTATCTATCTATCTATCTATCTATCTATCTATCTATCTATCTATCTATCTATCATCTATCTATCTATCTATCTATCT
>MU263168.1:2500-48128 GCA_020310875.1 Ceratopteris richardii | reverse complement strand
TGTTATGGTAGTCCTTGCCGCTAATGAGTCAAGGCCTTCACTCATGTTTCCATAGTGGTTACTTTCTGTCAGCAGCAACCCCAAGACATGATCTCAAATTTTTTCTTCCTAAGAAGAGTGGTAAGAACGCATAAGAATCAGCAGCAGCAGATCTTCTCCAAAATCTTCAAACCATTCTCTAAGCTTTGAATGTGTTTCGCTAGTGTTTTGAACCTATGCTTCCCTTCCCATTCTCCACGTTGCATCTGTCTTCTTATCTCTGACTCATGAATGTTTCTTTTCTTCCCAGCGGACTAGACTGATTGTTTTGATGCTCTGGTGATGCACATATTGAATAAACATTCGACCCAAGACTGATGCAGCAGCCATTTCAGCACAGCCAAAGTCCGGGACATGCCGATGACTCTCCAAGGGTCCACAAGCAATTGTGAAGCAACTTCAATAGATACAAAGTCAGGAACCTTTCTATGAAATTCTATTGTTATCCTTTTCTTTAACGACCTGAATCATTATTTGCAGCTTTCTAAAGAACTCTCATATGCGTCTGTTTCCTTCCAGCACCTTAAATCACAGCTTGAAAGAGAAGAGATTGTCCTCCTCGCAAACACCAAGTGTCGGCATCAGTTAACTCTGTGCATCTTCTTACTGTCCTAATCTGGTAGTTTAATTGTATCTTTCCCCTTTTGAGAAAAAAAAAAACAAAACTCGTCTACTATTTCTTCTCCCTAGGAATCTCTCAGGCGAACAAGACTCATCTCCCACTTTATCAATAGCATTGGAACCATCACTCAGTGCCCGTCTGCATCTGTTCGATCATCAGCACCAAGAAAAAATCCTTTCTCTCACTTGGTCAACTTTTTCTGCATAGAGCACTACGCATGTGTTTCCCTCAAGGTACAACAGAGAACAGCCTCCCCTCCCGTGCAGATAAGGATTAACCCCGCGACCACCAGTGCTTCTCTCTCATCTAAAAAAAAAAACCGTTTCTTTTCCCTCTGACTCCCTAGAAAAATCCGCTGTTGTAGCAGGCCAACTCCTTTTTCTTCAATTCCTGCTTCTGAAAAAGTGTCAATGAGCTGGCAAGGGACCGTGATGAACCTGTAGCAAAACGTGAAGGTTCATGAGATGAAGTGGTCCCATGTGCAATCGACCCCTGACCTTGCGATATCTTATTTTTGGAACTTCAAGATTATTTTTTTGCATGGCCTCTCAAAGTAGTCTTACTCTACGAAGGCTGCCTTTCGAAATGCAATTTTCCACACTTTAGCAAGCAACCCACCTTTGGCATAGGTGACAGAAATATCTCCTTTGGCGTAGGTCCAATGGCAACGAGTACTTCTTCGACCTTATTCAAGCAATGGCATCCAAGCATATCTTCCCTTCCTCCCATAAACGTGAATCATCACGGCATAGCAAGCCTTGAAAACACCTATGAGTGTCGCACTCTCTGGAGTGATTCATTATCCCCATCCACGGAAAACCATGCATAGCTTCACCCATACTGCTCTTGATCCCTGTATCCACATTTGAGTGGATCTTACTACCACCAACCATCAATTCTCCTTGCAAAACACCTATATTCAAACAAATACTTACCAAGATGGAACATGTTAGTGCATAAAAATTACAAACTTTTTAGCTAACAATGCATAAAACATCTATCCATCCATCTATCTATCTATCTATCTATCTATCTATCTATCTATGTATCTATCTATCTATCTATCTATCTATCTATCTATCTATCTATCTATCTATCTATCTATCTATCTATCTATCTATCTATCTATCTATCTATCTATCTATCTATCTATCTATCTATCTATCTATCTATCTATCTATCTATCTATCTATCTATCTGTCTATCTATCTATCTGTCTATCTGTCTATCTATCTGTCTATCTATCTATCTATCTATCTATCTATCTATCTATCTATCTATCTATCTATCTATCTATCTATCTATCTATCTATCTATCTATCTATCTATCTATCTATCTATCTATCTATCTATCTATCTATCTATCTATCTATCTATCTATCTATCTATCTATCTATCTATCTATCTATCTATCTATCTATCTATCTTATCTATCTATCTATCTATCCTATCTATCTACTATCTATCTATCTATTCTATCTATCTATCTATCTATCTATCTATCTATCTATCTATCTATCTGTCTGTCTGTCTGTCTATCTCTCTATCACCTCTTCTGTAGTGTAAGGTGATTGAATTCCTCCTTGTTGTATGTGTTTAAGCTCCATTGCTACTGCACTATTGTCAAGGAATTCCCATAGGTGGAATTAGAGCTACAAAGCATACTCGCCTCATCTGCGAGGTTTCTCTTCTCCATGAGATCATGGTAATGATGCCATTGTTTTGATAGATAGATAAGTTGCACGTAGCCATTGTGTTTTGGAGCTCATGAGGATGAATTGGAGAGACAAGTGTTTCAATACACACATGGATTATGTCAACCTTGAAATAGGCACCACTTAACATTAAGCTCTAGGTTTGCTGACCATCAGTTCCTGCCTCAAAGGCTCCGATACAAACTAGAAGAAGAATCAAAGTACCTCAGACTACTTATCTCATTAAATTTTGGTATTCAAGGTTGATTATTGATTTACCAAATTATTTTAGATGTTATGCAAGAACTTAATTTTGTTTAACAAGCGATTCCATTATGTCAGTGCTTCTCTGTATGAGTAGTAGTGACTCTTGTTTTGTGCGCATGTTGTATAAAGCATAGTTTTTTGGTGCATTTTTTATTAGTTGCTTTGAAGATCCCCACTATGCACTAGTTTTGGAGAGTGAAGTGTCTCTGTGCCCTAAATGGCTCGCGGGTTACTCAAGCACATGAAGTGTTTCTATGAAGATCCATGTGAAAGGAAAAATGAATGCCAAACACTTTTGTATATGTTCTTTAATAAAACATATTGTGGCTTGGTGAGCCACAGACTCGAGGTTCGTCCATATTTGTAAAACCTAGGAAATCTGTGTTTGTACTCTCTGTGTACTGTGTGGTATTTGCATATTCTATAGGTTTTGTGTGGAGTATGGTGTGCAACATTCAAAGATCCATTTTGTACTGTGAGGGTATTATCATGGAGCTTATGTGAAGTGGAATCCATTATGATACATCATGGTCACTATCGCAACTTTCTCCAAGGCTTATGACTAACGTGGGACCAAGACATAGACTTTGACATACTTTTTTGTCCGAGTCATCGAAGTCATCGTTGGCGTCATTGACTACGGGTGAGGAAGGACTTCAATGTCCAAGGAAGAGAGATATTCTTGATACTTCCTGGAGGTCATCTATCCTAGTACCGTTATCCTTGGAGCTTGCTTTATTGGCAATCTCTTGCCATTAAGCTACACTCTTGTGGTGTTGGAGGATTTGGAAAACGTTTTGGGCTCATATTACCTTGAAAATGTTTTGGGATTTCGAAGCTTTGTTCTTTACTTTATGCCTATTTTGAAGCATTTTTAGGGTGATTCTTGGGGCCAATTTGGAGTACCTTCACACACAGTTGTCTTTACACATGTTCAAGAACATCAAGAAGAGTGTTCTTTGTACTTTTACAACAATGAATATTCAGCTTCGGGGATGTGTTTCAGCCACACTACTGAATTTACAAGTTTCTTGAAATGTTTTCAATTGTGGTGGAAGCAACCATCACAAGTTTATGCAAGTTTTGAGCCTAAAGAATAGAAGTTGATAGACACTTGCATGTGTTTTTTGGCTAGTTTTTGGGCTATAAATTCAGCTTTTAAGTGCCATTTTATTGCATATACTGAGCACATACACACTATGTATATTGTTGTGGATACTGCTTATGTACGTCCATGTGGTCATTGATATAGTAGTAAAGTTTGTGCATAAAGCCTTTGATGTTGATAAAGAGGGTCGTGGCAAGTTTTTCTTAACTAGAGACTTAGATGTACGGGTTTCTTTGATGATGTAGGTGGAAGACTTACCCAACCTCACCATAGGAGATGTATGCTAGTTGTTCATAGGTGCTCCATAAGCATAGTTGGTTTCTTTTGGTTAACTGGTTATATGCAGTGGAGTTAGTGATTCACTATGCAAGTTTACATGTCAATACATGCAGTTTTATGAGTTTTTGACATTGGTAATATGCTAATTTTGTAGTGTAGACTTTGGCAAAATTTTTCTAGATTTTAGTTTTTCAACTATACAATGGTTGATTTTACTCCTTGACACACTTACTGGTGTGATCACATACATTCTCACATAATTCTTTTTTGAGACTTAGTGATGTTTGGACTATTCTAGCTCATTATCATTCTATTTAGTTCTCTATCATCAAGGCATTAGATATCTCAGACACATCTGATAGATCAGGGTCTAGTGCTAGTGTTCCCAAGATGAGATATAACTTGCAGGGCAAAGAAAATTTTGAGATTCAAAAATTTGATAGCACACACTTTGATCTATGGAAGAATTAAATTAAAGGGGTTCTGATTCAAAGGAGGAAGTGGAAGCCACTAAATGGAATCTTCAAGAATCTTGTTGATATGGATAATGATTGGGATTTGGATGAAATGGCTAGATCTACCATTTGATTGCACATGGTAGATAATGTTCACTTTATAGTATTGCACTATGAAAGGTCAAAGGAGATTTGGAAGAAGTTAAGCAATACATATGAAAAATAAATGACATCAAATCAAGTATATATGATGAGAAAGTTATATGAAGTTTGTATGGACACATATAGTGTTTTTGCTCATCTAAATGATTTTGATCCTATATTCTCTCAGTTACAATCTTAGAAAATGGAAATGGATAATGAAATGAAAGCAGTCTTATTGCTATGCATCTTGCCATCATCATGGGATACATTTTGCACAACTATTAGCAATCGTGCACTTGGTGGTAAAATGGTCTATGGTGAGATATGTAGAGAACTCTTGAGTGAGGAAATCTGTAGAAAGTCTATGGTTGGCACTCTAAATGAAGATGCATATAATGTTTGTGATTCTTACCAAGGAAAGAATTAGCAAACAAGGAAAAGGATGATCAACGGAATAAGAGTAGAAGCAAATCAAGGAAGAGGGATACCGAGTGCCATTATTTTCATAAGAAAGGACACATGAAGAAAGATTGCTATGCATTAAAGAGTGCTGAAGGTGAAGGATAGAATGTTGATGCGCAAGTTAAACAGTTACTTGCACCATCTCCTCAACTATGAAGATAAAATAAATTAATGTTATTTCTGATGATGTGGATGTGTTGACACTTGACAGTACTATGCCTATTGAGGCTCTTATGATTGATTCTCTTTCCCACGCATGGTGACTAGATTTTGCTACTTCTTTCCATGTGAAACCACATAGAAAATGGTTCTCTCCTTATGAAGTCTCTTGGTACTATGAGACTTGACGAATCTTACCAGTGTGACATTTTTGAGATTGGAGATGTGGTCGTGCAATTCATTGATGGTTCAGAATTCACTATGCATAATGCATGCCATGTACCTCAGTTATCACACAATTTGATGTCAATTGAAAAACTTGATGGCCTTGGTTACAAGATGGTTTTCTATGTTCAATCCTTTCATACATCACAAAGAAATATGGTTATTGCAAAAGGAAGAAAAATTGACTCACTTTATCCTTTATTTGTATCATAAAGAGAACACTTCTTAGATGTTACTAAAAAACCTATGGCTTGTATTTGGCATGGCTCTTTTGGCCACATATTTCATAATGGAATGGAAAATCTTTCTCATTTTGGCTACTTACCTATGTTATCATTCTCAAATTTTTCATTTTGTGAGCATTGTCGATATGGAAATCAAACTAGAAATATGCATCAAACTAGAAATATGCATAAGACCCACATTGACTCTTCAGTACCAAAAAATCTTAGAAAAAAGATGGACCATAAGTCAAAGAAATGCATTTTTCTTGGATATGATGAACTCCAATTTGGATATCACTTATGGGATACAAAAACACGCTTAGTGATCAGAAGTAATGATGTCATTTTCAATGATTCTAAGATGCATAATCAACCCATTAAGGAGGTTGAAGTGAGAAGAGTGGTGTTTGCGAATACTAGTCCTCCAATTAGCATGACTAAAAATGCTACACATAGGGATATTAAGGAGAATTTCCAACCCAGATAAGTCCAAAAATGTTCTTGTTCAACAACTATTGAGATGTATGTGATATATGTGTTTTGGCCTAGATTTTGTTATGCTAACAAATGCTAGTGAGCCTTCTTGCTACAAAGAGCCCATGAAGATAGAGGATCATATCAAGTTGGAGCGTGCAATGAAGAGTGAAGTGGATTCTATTCATAAGAATGGTACCTGGATTTAGTATCTTTGTCAAAGGTCAAGAAAGCTTTACCATGTGAATGGGTATACATGTGTAGCTCAGTGATGAGTAGCACCTCCTTTAATGTCAATCCGGGAAGACGTGAGGATGGTATGAAGACCTCGAGCAAGTGGCGGCACAAGTGCGTGAGTGAGAAGCACACAAGCATGCACACACATACACACACACGCGCACACACGGCAAGACAAAGAGTCAGAAGCAATGGAATTCTTAGTTTACTTTCAAAAAGCTCTTACAAGTTCATTCCAATTACAATCTAGCCTCAAAAATGAGCTCTCTAGCTCTTTTTATAGTTTTTGACTAGGTTTTGGCCCTGTCCAGACCTAGTGTCCGGCCTAGTTAAAAGTTAGGTTCCAAGGCCAATTTGAGGGCTTAAACGGAGTCTAAAAAATACGAAAATTGATATGTAGGTACTTCTAAGGCTCCTCAAGCTCAAGGACTCCTTGGCTTGCACAAAATGGAGCTACAAAAATATGAAATGGTATTTACAATGATTGTTAGTGATAAGAATCACTGTTATAAAGATATTGATCTGGAAAAATTTGAAGGGCCTATCTGCCAGATTTGCGTCGACTGCTTTGTCTACTTACTCCTTCACCTCGCTCTGACTCTCTCCGCTGGCTTCCTTGTCTAGTCAGTCCTTGGGTGCCCATACTGCTCTCAACACCCCCCCCTCTCTCGCGTCTGTCGTCCCTGACAGACCCTTGTTGCTGGGAGTGTTGGATGTAATATTCCACAACCTGAGTGGCAAGCTGATGTTCTTGTAGGCGTAGTCCTCTGGCCAAGTCTGTCATCATACGATCCCAATCAATTGGTCCTGGAATGTCCGGGTGTGGCAGACGTAACTGATCTGCATGGATTGCTTGTTCTACTGCGAATAGATGTAGCAAATGTGTGGGCCTGGGAATGAAAATTTCTGAATGATATTCCCAGAGTCCCGTTGAGAACATTTCCTCAAATGTCTGCTTGAAGCATGCGGGTAAGTACTTTATTCGTGCATGCCAGGCAAAGATTATAGTAACCGAGGGGGTCTGGCTCATGTCGTAGACTAAATCCTTGTTACCTTGAGAGAATCCAGGGGCAGAGATGTATGGAGCTTGTACATTTCGAAAGGTTTTGAAGACAATGGTCATGAGCTTGAATATCTTCATACACATTTTTGCTGCTATGTCGGGCACATTATTTAGACATGTAGACCAGTGCCGAATTGTTGATATCATGTAGGCTACGGTTGGGGTCCCTCGATGTGGAGCAAAATATGGATAGTTAACCCAAGCCGAGCATTCTTTATTATTGCGTACCTTGATTGCAAACGCTTGCCAGGATCTACGACGTACCACTGGGCAATAGCATGGATTATACTTGATATATAGTGGCATGGTTGCCCAGGTGCTCATCATCTCTGGGTAATCGGTTAGTAGACGTGCACGCCAATTAGGTTGGAAGATCGAGCCAGCACGTGCATCTGTCGGTAAATCCCCTAGCTCAAATTGAGTGGCGAATGTGGGCTCCTTCCCTGTATGTCTTTTGACTTCTGCATTATAATCATGTAGCAAGACAAAATAAGGCATGTATTGCGACTCTGATGTTGTGATTAACCGTTGATGGGATAGGTTTTGAAAGTAAGAAGACCGAAGGACAGTTTCTTCCAGATTTGTGAGAGATTGCATTTGCACAGCCACACGATCATCATGTGTCTTACCCACTTTCTCGACCCTTTTGACCCAATCTGGAACTTGAATTTCTAAAGTGTCTTGTCCTTCCTCTGTGGTTCGACCACCGGGTGTTGGCATCGGCTCATATGGCTCTTCATAGCTGTCATCGACGGGGATTTCCACCAATGTTTCAGGTTCTGGGTCTTCAGTTGGCGAGGGTGGCCTTTCATAGGATAAGAGGCGCGCTTGGAGTTCGGTCACCTGTTTCCGGAGGGTCTCTAATTCTTTTGGAGAGTGTTGTAAGACTACCGGCTCCTGTTGAGCTGTGGGGGCACTGGCTATCTGTTTCTTTAGGTTTTCACATTCAGTCTCTAACTTTTCATATGACTCTAAGAAATTTGCATGCTCCTCAAGTAATATGCGTATGTCTTCCGAAGGGACTGCTCTGTATCTGGTAGGGCTAAGGGGTGCTCCTGCAGTTCCTTCCATAGCCGCTTCAAAGTTGTCTTGGTTTTGTTGTTGAAGCTTCCTGTTCTCTTCTAGTGCTGCTGCCATATGCTTCCTTAATAGCCCAAGGTTGCGTCTGAGTGTAGCATTAGATATCATTTGCGCTTGGAGCACTGTTTCTAATTCCTTGACTGCTTGGTCGTCCACTGTTGATGTCTTTGATTCCAATTCGGAGTGAGCCTGCTGTAAGGTGGTATGCTCGGTTAGGAGCGTTTGGTAATCAGCTTCAAGAGAGGTGACTCTAGCTTGCAGACGTTGAGATTCTGCCTGGAGGGCAGCAGTGCGTTCTTCCAATTGATGGTATTCTTGTTGTAGTTGATGTGCACACTGAAGTAATGTGTTGAACGTGCTATTTACATTATGAGATGCAAGGGGAAAAGTTTGAAATGCAGGGGAGGTGGGATTGGGTAGGGATGTAGTGAATGCTGTGTGTGCCAATGATGTGAGTGGTGAGGTGGGGGGTAAGGGAGGGGGAGAGGGTGGAATCGTGGGGAGAGGTGCTGTGGTTGGTGAAATGTCCATTGGGTTAGACAAGGTGGTGTGTACAGGGGCTACCATGTAGGTGGGTATGGTAGGCGAAGTAAGTGTGGTGTTCGTGTAAATTGAAGTCGTTGCGAACATCGGGAAAATGTGCCTCTGAATCATTGGAGAGCGGATGAACTGCTCCACAAAGGACGGGTATTGGGGTGGTGAGGTCAGGTTGAAAGAGGGGTAGGGGCCAGATGGGAAGTGAGGGTCATGGAATGGAGGTACCTGTAGTGGGGGATAGGCTGGGAAACACAGGGTGCCTTCTGTGGGTGCCGGGTTTCCAACCACATTTGGGATTATGGGATGGCCAGTGATGGGTTCAGAGGATAGAAGGGTTGAAGCGTACAAGGGATTGGTGACGAAGGAGAAGAGGGTGTCTTGTGAGGTGGGTTCACGAAATGAGAATGATGTGAAGGAGGATGGGTTATAAGTGAAGGTAGATGTGATGACTGTCGTTTCTTCCATGGTGGGAGGTGGTGGTGGGGGTGGAGAAGGTGGTGATGGGGGATGCTGGGGTGAGATGGGTGATGTCTGGACGAAGGTTTCAACAGAGAGGTCAATTGTGGTCGTAGGAGTAGCTGTGGTTTCAATGGGTACTTCTTGTTCAGTGATGGGTATCCTGATAGTCTTACCTGCTCGTGGTAATGTGTCAACTCTACGTTTGTCATACCTCACGGACTGGCGGACTGCAGTGTGGACAGCCTCCGAAACTCCTAAAGATTCTGACACTAATTTGAGGGTGTCAATGAAATGTTGGTCCACCCCCTCATCCGATAGCATTTCTTGCATCAAAGCTTGACCTGAGACAAGAGAGAGTTGATGTCTTTCTTGTACTGCTTTGATTGTGTCGTATAACCTTTGTAGTTGAGCTGTATATGCTGGTGCACCTACAAGTTCTGGCACTTCTTGTTGCTCATCTTGATGCTCTTGATCATAATCCTCCTCATCTTCCTCCTGTTCCTCATCTCCAACATCCTCTTCATCCACTTCAACGGTGGTGACAGGTGCTTGGGAGGTTGTAGCCTGCGTTTGTACTTTCTCCACTTGTTGTGCCTCTTCTGCTTCCAGCTCTACATCTTGTAATAATTGTTCAAAATCTTCATTCGTGAGTTCTTCCAAAGGTGCACCACTGGGAAATTTGGAATGGGAGGGAATATTAAGGTAGAACCATCGGTGCTGCGTCTTGGAAGTCGGAGTGTGAATGGTCGTACTCTCCGGGGTGGAGGTGTGACATCGGGTGTTAGGGTGGCTCCACGTGGTTGAGCGCATGGGACTTGGACAGTGCCTCTCATCTTCTTAGAAGGGGGTCCAGTGGATGTCCTACCTCTAAACTGCTCTACACGATTCCATGTTAGGGCCCGTTGAATAGGAATGTCATAAGCCAAACACCTATAAATGATTCTCGTCAGAGCACAGCAACCATATAAAACTTGTTTCCGCGGCCATCGTTTGTGAGCTAGGTGTATCTGATCAATTATCCAATGGGGTAAGTTGATGGTGAGGCTCTGCGTCTCTGCCAGATACAAACTAAACCAAATCTTTTTGGGCGGCATGGTGAATCTATCTTGTGCAGGGAAAGCAAAGTGTTGCATGCATATGCGAAGGTGTATTGCAATATTAGGCGTCATGGACACCATGTCCTTGAGTTTGGTGAGACTTCGATTCTTCATGTAATCCGGTACTAGGGTTTCCTTCTCTGTAGGAATATGCATTCCGCGCATATCTAGAGCCTCTCTCACCAAGTTGTTTGATAGCCTGAACCTCTTGAGCTCATTCCCCTTTGTCAGAGATGGAATCACAAATGAGCTTGCACCTTTTGGGTTCTGGTTTGGAGTCAAGGTGTTGATGAGATAGTAGCACCGCATGAAGTCAGGCTTTGGGAGTCGTGCACTGAAATATGCATTCAAGCCTGCCTTTTCCCATATCGAACGTAGACCTTCTGCATTTTGTAATTTCTCGAATTCTCTTGTAAAGAAATGGTATCTGCCTTGCTTCCCATTGAAGTCCAACTCTGATTCCCATAGGTACGTTCCCTCACCCAAGGGTCCTGCCACTTCAGTAAACCAGTGGGAAGTCTTTCCTACGGGCATGGTGTGGCCACGCGGTGGGTCCGCAATAGGTATGATTTTGATGGCTTGCAATTCTTCTGGTCTTTCATTTGTCTCAGGCAAAATGGGTAAACTGTCTAAGTCCACCACTTGCGGGTTTGTTTCTGTGTGAGAGCTAGTTCCTGCTACCTCAGCCATGTTGAAAACTTCACAGCTGGTTCTGTGAGAATATATGAATGAATGTTAACATTGCAATGGACACAAAAATGACACGGTGTCCCCTGTTACAACATTAACTTAAAGTTCGGGAGTGGTTAGGGGTTAATAAGTGCTCGGTGCTAGTGTGTGTAGTTAGAAATTGGGTAGACCTACAAGCTAAGCGGAATGATGTGATGTGATAGTGAAGTAGTTAGTAGGTGGACATGGATTTACAATTGGGGTCCGGGGGTTTATTACAAGGTTTAGGTTGCCAAATGCAGTGGATGGGTTTTGCTCTTGGTTCCGTAGAGACTCTCGAGAGCATTATAGGTGTGTCAGTTTGAAAATGAGGCCTTTTAGGGACCCATTTACAAGTGATTCTGTTTGTGCTCATGGGCCTTGGTGTGTTCCCGAGTGTTGAAAACGAGTGGATGCCGGCTGTGCGAGTGAATGGATCATGCTGTGTAGGGTGTGTTCTTGGTGTAGTTATTTGAGCCCGCAAACAAGCCTTAGGCACCCAAATTTGTCTTGATTGTGGGCTAGCCTTTATCGACTTCTTGGGCACCCAAATAGACTTCATGTTAACAGATGAGCTTCTGAAAGACTTCTTATTAGTATCACATTGTTGGTTACTAATAAGATGCTTTGACCATGTGGTTGGCTTGAGTGCAACCGGGTGTTCGCCTTTCCGCACCCACACTTGTTTCACTTGCTGAGACATTTTGCTGCGCAGGTACTTTTGATCTTTGGCATAGGTATTACTCTGCTTCTTCTGTCTTTGATCCACCTTTGGTTGCCGACTCCCTCTGGCCTTTGGAAAAGAAGGGAGCTCCGTTGCATCCCTGACTCCTTTTTTGCAACCATCATTCCTCTGCAACACATAGTTTTGGACAAGAACAACATGGTCATCTTCATGTGTACTCCTGGAAGGACCAGGAGTGTGTGCCTTTCCTAGTTCCTTGAGTGCTCCATTATCTAACTCTGCTGTAATTCGACTATGATTGACCCATACCTAAAGAAGTCCACTTCTTAGGTTTAAGTTGACTACTTGGTCATAGATCTAGTCTTGACCCAAGACAAGAGGTTCAGTGAGGTCCTCATCTTGACACACTAGTACCTTAACCGTCATTGCCTCATCATGAATGTAGAGGGGAAGTTCCACCTCGCCCATGCAAGGGGTTTCCACGCCTCCCAATCCTATGAGATATGCTTCCACAGGATTGACAGTTAACTGCAACTCTTGATAGTAAGACAATTTAACAGCACTAGTGGCTGCGCCTGAGTCAATCAAGGCTCTTACAGTCCTTGCACTCTTTCCTTGTCCTATATCTAAGGTTATGAAAGGGCGTCGATCAGTTATCATATGTGAGCTATCACCTGAAACTTCACACATAGCCACGTCATATCCTTGATCTGCATATGCATCTGGCACAGGTTGCTCTCTACCTTGTCTCCTTAATGTCATTCTTCGTATGTGCTCTAGGGCTTCTGCTTGAGCTTCTTCTCGAATTCACTTTTCTTCCTCTTTGTGTTTCTTAGCAGTGTTGAGTCGACTTAGCATTTCCTCTGTGAGAGGTTCCTGATACAACTTAACTCTGCATCCGCTAATATAGTTTAGGAGAACATCGCCTTCTAATGTGGCTAGCTGCACTGCTCCACTTGTTGAGATCCTATTGATGATCATAGGTCCGTAGCCTCTCTTTTCTAGCTTCCTTGCATGTTGTTTCAATGTGTAGACTAAAACTAGATCTCCTGCTTTCAAGCCCTTATCCTTCACATGGGCATCAAAGTATGCCTTTTGTCTCTTCTTAGCTGCATATATCCTTGCAGCTGCTCTCAGTCTTGTTTCTCCTAATCGTTCAAGGTCAAAAAGTCTAGAGGAGAGTTCATGACCCGTCCATTCGTGCTCTTATGCTACCTTCAATGTAGGTATCAAGAAGTCCAAGGGTAGCACCGCGTTTTGGCCAAACACCATCTGAAAGGGGGTGGCTTGGAGTACTGTTTTGTAGGCGACTCGGTATGCCCAAACAGCATGGTGTAGCTGTTTGTCCCAATCAGAGCGTTTAGTGTTCACTAATTTCGTCAGTACATTGCACAAGATCTTGTTGGTGCTCTCAGCCTGGCCATTTGCTTGAGGGTGATAGGGGGCAGACTTCTTATGTATTACCAAGAATTCTTGGAGTAGATTTTCAATCACTTCGTTCAAGAAGTGAGTGCCTCTATCACTTACTAACTCTATAGGTAACCCGTATCTTGTGAATACATTCTCAAACAAGAATTTAGCAGTTGTTTGAGCATCGTTCTTCGTTGTGGCTTTTACCTCTACCCACTTTGTTAGATAGTCTGTGGCAACAATGATATATTCCGCATGGGAACCCTTAGCGGGGGGATTAATAGGACCTACGAAGTCTATTCCCCACTTAGAGAATGCACGTCCACCCATCATAGGTTTCAATGGCATCTCATCTTTACGTATAGGATGTTGAGTTCTCTGACAGACATCACATCATTTCACATAGGTATGTGCATCCATGTGAAGGGTCGGCCACCAGAAGCCCGCAAATAGTATTGCTTTGATCACCCGATCTGGTCCAAAGTGTCCTCCTGCTACACCTTGGTGAGCAGTGTCCAAGATCTTGAGATACTCACTCTCATGGACACATAGCCTTAGGTAACCATCTTTACCACGCTTATATAGTAATTCACCAATGAGTGAGTAATCCTAGGCTTCTTGTTCTAAACTCCTTTTCCTAGCCAAGGTCATATCTGGAGGGAATGTTTTCGTCCTCAGGAAGGATACTAGCGGTTCACTCCAATCTGGCACTATGGACACTTGATAAAGAGTGGCATGTTCCACAGGTGGTTTAGTGCGACAGATTGGGCATTCCTTGCATAACTTTTGGACATCAGCTTCCATAGTTGGCCAGTGCACTCCGAGTCTCCTGAGTGTCTGTAGGGTTCGGTGTTTAGAATAGTGTTGCTCTAATGCACCTACATGTGCTAATTGCAACCATTTAGCATACTCATCCTCTTCCACACAACAAGCCAAGATTCCTTGATCTGTGTGCTTGTACATGCTTCCTGCCAGGATGTGGTACTTTTGGGCTTTCACAACCTCTCTATTCTGTGTGTTTACTACACGATGGTTAGGCCCGTATGTCAATACTGGCACTAGTGGCTTAGCCCACTGTGGCACCACTTCCAAATTGAACAAGTAAGCATCAGGAAGATCATCTGATACTCCTTGTGGGGCTTCTCCGGATGTGAGCCTAGAGAGATGATCCGCCCTCAAATGAGTTCTCCCTTTTCTCACCACGACCTCAAAGTCATATTCCATTAGTAAGAGAAACCATCTTACTAATCTTCCTATATTGCATGGCTTGTTTACCAAGTACAACAGTGCCTGATGGTCAGTAAAAAATTTAAACTTATTTGCAAGCAAATAATGTCTAAACTTTTTAACTACATATACCATGCTTAACCCTTCTCTTTCAGTAGTGGTATAATTTCGTTCAGCTGCATTCAATTGTCTACTAGCGTAGGCAATTGGAAGATCCATATTACCTTCACCAGTAGGTTGTGCGAGTACACATCCAATAGCATAATTGGATGCATCCACATGAACATGGAATGGCTTATTCCAATCTGGTGTGGTCAAGATTGGTGCTGAACATAATCTTCGTTTAAGCTCTTGGAAGGAGTTCTCACATTCATCAGTCCACTCAAAGTTATTCAGAAGTCCATACATGGGCTTTGCAATGACAGCATACATGTGAATGAACCGGCGGTAGTAGCCACAATGCCCCATGAAAGCTTGTACTTCCTTGACATTCCTTGGCCTAGGTAGCTCTGCTATGGCTCTCACTTTCTCTTCGTCAGTAGATATGCCATTCTTTGACACTATATGCCCTAGAATCTTGCCTTGCCTGACCATAAAAACGCATTTTTCTGGGTTCAGGCAGACCTGATATTCTCTACACTTGTCAAAGATTTGTCTGAGTTCGGGAATATGGGTTTGTCTAATGTTGGAATGAGCACAAAGATCATCAACATAGACTTCTAAATTCTTCCTCAAGAACTCCTTAAATACATGGCACATCAGCCTCTGGAAGGTTGCTGGCGCATTGGTAAGCCCAAATGGCATTACTCTAAACGAAAATATGCCCCACTCTATGGCAAAAGCCGTTTTATGCTGATCTTCTGGTGCAATGGCCACTTGATTGTAGCCCAAAAATCCATCAAGGAAGCTATATACTTCCTTGCCTGCTACTCTTTCTAAGAGATGTTCTGTGATGGGAAGTGGATAGTTATCTCGGATTGTGGCTGCATTAACCTTCTTCAAGTTAATGCATACACGCAGCTTGCCATTCTTCTTGGGCACCACTACGATGGGGGATACCCACTCAGTGTGCTCAATTTCATAGATAAATCCAGCTTCGACCAGTCTATCTATCTCCTCTTTGATCTTAGCAGCGTAATTATCGTTATATGTATAGGGCTTTTGCTTAGAAGGTTTGGCATCTGAAGTCATGGGGATGGTGTGAGAGCATATGTCTGGGTCAACACCCTTCAAATCCTTGTAACTCCAAGCGAATACATCTCTGTATTCTCTTAGCAAGGCTATTAACGCATGCTCTTCTTCTTCTGTTAGGTCATGGCCTATGTATGTGCATCTCTCCTCTCCCTCTTCTAGGGCCACTACGATTTTCTTGGTGATTTCTTTGTTATCATAGGCCTCTCCGGATTGTGCCTCTCGTTTAGGCATTCTTATCATGACCCTCCTGTCGTCTATCTCATACTTCTTAAAATTTTCTGGGACCTCAAACAAAGATTCTTCCTCTTCGGGTGAGACTTCTCTCTTCTTTCGTTTCTTTCCTTCTTCCTTCGGGGTCACATGTGTGGCTAATCTTACGTCATTCGTAAGCTCTCCGTGCCTCTGGGGTTGAAATTCTACCTCATGGAAGTATTCTTCATCTGATGCAAAAGGTGGGTCCATAATGATTGACTCTAGATCGGAGTCACTTGCATCCTCAAATGCATCAAGGCTAGGTTCACATTCTTCTAGAACTGCCTCTCCCATGATTGGTTCTATGGAGAAAACCGAAATGTCATAGCCATCCTCATCACAGTGAGGTGTCCATTGTTCCTCGTTGATGGCCACATCCATTGTTGCTAGGATTTCTGCCCAACCGTGGGGTTCAAATTCCTCATCAGGAAAGACTACAGGTACATAGGCTGGGTCTTGAATTGATCTATGTTTTTCTTTTGCACCTACCTCTCTAGCTTTCTCTCTCTTCTCCTCTTCTACTGCCACTTTGCACATCCATAAGTGAGTGTCTTCATGCATCCATGAGGATCCTGATCCCATGGAATGCACCGATTCCGTATCATCTTTGGCTCTATGGATGGGATTCCATTGGATAGGGGGAACATCTTTATGAGAGTAATCTTTGAGATTCACTTTGGTCATAACACCCAAGTGTTGCAGGTACAAAGAATTGGTTCCCCAATCCTGTACCACTTGCAATTGTCGCATAAAAGGACGTCCCAAGATCATTTCATAGGCATGGTTCTTGCTAAAATCACATATAGCAAACGTATGCTCAAACTCGACACCACAGGTGGTGAGAGTTATTCCTTCTAGCAATCCTAAGGGTCTCTCAATATGACCATCGGCCATTTGCAATTTCATTCTCGTTGGCCTGAGTGCTGGCTTGCCCCAACGCTTCCATAGGGAAGTGGTGGCAATTGCAACTCCTGCGCCTGAGTCCAGAATTGCCTTGGTGGTGTACTCCTGGTAGGTAATGGGAAGATAGGTGTTCCCTTCTTCACCTTCACACATATCTCCTATCTTATCCAAGGGTATCTCTGGCACTGTCCTATGTGATCCAACCTGGGAGCGAGGTTTTGCTATCTCGGGCACTTGATTGGCTACATGTTTCCACACTTCTGGTCTAACCTTAAGCAGCTCTTCCAAAGTGAGATTGCACTGCACTTTGGTGTTCTTCACTACCTCTGTGTTCCTAGGTATGACTGAATCTTCGTTTCTCACCATGACTGTAGGCGCTCTCATACAGGTGGACTTTGCTTCCCATGGGCCTGTGAAATGGGGTAATTCTTGTAACGAATTAGACTCGAAGTCTAGTCTTTCCTGAGAGTGGGTGCTCTCCTGCTCCTCATAAATGGATGGGATGTCTTGTGGGAATTGGTCGTGTGCATCATTCACAAGTTCAATGGGAGGAGGGACTTCACTTTCCTTAGCCCATTTGTCTTCTTGAATCTCTCGTAGGAATTCTGGTGTGAATCGATTCATAGAAGATGATGTGTCTGGCTCCGTAGAGTTAGGCACATAGGCTTTAGGCACAGAGGCTTCCCGGGCAGGAAGACTTGCAGTTTCCCTTGCCTTGTCCTTGTGTTGAGAGGCGGGTTCCTTTTCTGATTGTGCAATCAGCTGCTCTATTCTTTCCAATAGTCCATCAAAGTGCAACTGTGTCTTTGCTGAACTAGAGATGTTAAAGAGGCGACTGGCTTCAAACATGGTCTGAGCCAATTCCACCATCTTAGCACAAATTTTGGTTCGTTCTAGCTCTAGTTCTGCTCTAGGGTAACACTTTTCATGATCAGTTACGTTTGGCCCTTCTTGGATTCTAGCCTGATAGGCTTTAAGCATCATATTAAGGTCCTCGGGAGTGGGATCTGCTAGGACTGATCCTACTCTAGGGGGTGGTGGTATTAGTTGAGGCGGGTTGGAAGGTGGCGGGTCGGATGGAGTTGGGAATGGTGGAGGTGGGGTAGTGTGAGAGGGATTTTGAGATGTGAGTTCAGTTATCCTGGCCTTTGTTTCTCTGAGGCTTTCCTCGAGTTCACTCATCTTTTTTGCCCATTGCCTTTTCATTCTTTCGCGACTATCTCGCCAAGCTCTAGTCCTTTTCTTGGTTATGCTCTCAATTTCACTAGTCTCTGGGCTCCTTTCCTGACCTACTCCTTGGGTTTGCTACAATGCCTGAGCTCTAGTCACTACCTGTACGGGTGCGGTGGACGTCACACTTCTGGTGGAGTCTACCACCAACCCAATAACATTAATAGGAGTGATTTTTGGCATATTATTAGGATTCTTAGGGCAGTCTCGTAAGAGATGCTCCTTTCCACACTCTTGGCAAAAGCCCTGAATCGTCACGGACTGGGGTTGTGTAGGTGGAGGTAAGGGACAATCACGAATGAGGTGATCTCCCTGACATCTGTAGCATGGTCCTCTAGGGAACGGGGGTCTTACCTGCCTAGGTTGAGGTCTAGGGTTGGGGTTTGCATACATGACATTGGCGTAATCTGATTCCCAACTAGGTTCATTTGGCTCCTCACTATAGTAGGACTCACCATGTTCGGGAGATTGCATGTAGTAAGCCTGGGGACTATCAACATGTGTAGAGTCGAAACTATGGTCACTAGGATCACTTTCTAAGAGTAGTGGTGTTACAGGGACTATAGCTCTATTCAGGTTTTCTTCTGCTGCTGCATATTTTACTGGGATTACATTAGCTGGGGCAGGGGGTTGTTGTGCTAGCACAGGCTGGGGCCTTTGTTGGTTTTGGTAGGGTTGGTAGGTTTGTTAAGGCCTAGCATACTGCTGAGGTGGGTACTGGTTCTGGTATCTTCCTTGTTGAGGGTATGGCTGTGGGTACGTCTGCCTAACGGTTTGCTTATTGTAGGGGCAATCTTGCGCGGTGTGATTGGTGTACCTTCGTTCTATAGTGTAGTATTGGCTACTAGGATTAACTTGGGGTTGGGCCATAATGGGACATACATTCGCCATGTGGTCGCCACCACAAGTATAACACCTTTTCACAGGGGCGAACCTTGGGATTTGTTTGTTAGTGACACCTAATTTCTGAGCTACTTTCTCTGCAAGTTCCTCGATTGATGTGGATTGCGTGGAAGAGAGGTTAGAGGCACTATCCGAGTCTTTGTATATCTTGGAAAGCTCTAACTCATCCCCTAGGTTATCCTCGATGTCAATGCACATGCGCACACACTCTTCTATGGTCCTAGGGTCCTTCAAGTACACATAAGATCTCAATTTAGTACTTAGCAATCCATCCAAGAATAAAGCCACTTGCTTGGCTGGTGTGGGTAGCTCCGAAATAGGGCACCTTTCTAAGTATTGCCTAAATCTTCTTCCTGCAAGTCTCACAGTTTCTTGAGGGGTTTGCTTGAAGCTGTGAATCAGCGAGGAGGTATTATGCCTTATGCCACTCTTAGAGAATTCGACAATGAAAGCTTCTAGGAGTTGGTCTATGCTCCTGAACTGCCTCTCATTTAGTGGCTGAAACCATGTCAGGGCAGTGTTCCTAAGGGTCAGACCAAAGGCATTATACTGCGTGAATAGATCCTCCACTTGTTCAGCTCTTAAGACTTGCCTAAACTCAGCCACATGATCATATGGATCTCCAGTGCCATCGAAGTAATTCTTCATGGACTTAACTAGCTGAGTCGGCCTCAAAGTCCTTATGTGCTCTCTAGGTCGTGGTAGAGGGAACTCATCCGCATTTCTTTGATTCCTGTGGGCTCTAAGTATCTCAGGTTCTACTCTATTTGTTTCGGTCCTCATTCTTTCTCTGCCCATTGGGTTGGCAAAGCTTACTTCTGGCCTAGCTCTATGTCTGTCTCTTTGCATTTCATGAGCTTGGGATGTTCCAGCTCCAGGGTGACCATAGGATACATTCGATCTTGATTGGGGGAAAACGAATTCACCCTTCCAAGTGTAAGCATGCCTATCATGTTCTTGTAAGACAATAGTTACGCAATATAACACAGGAGCAATAGCAGAGAAGATAACAGATATAGGAGAATCTCAACAATTTTCTACTAGCAGCAAGTACAAAGATGATGGCGTTGTCCACCCGTGCGCTCTCAAGGTAGAGCTTAAATGGTGATCTAGACAACTCTAGATAGGGAGATACAAGGTAGAGGTATGCTGGCTCAACTCAGTGTCTTAGGTAGTACAGAAGTCATGTATATATAGGATCATGGGTGGCCTGCCATGGACGGCAATACATGGGCGGTAGAGCGTGGGCGGCCACCGCCCGCGTAATTGCCATACACGTCTTTGACTGGTTGAACCGACCTAACAAATATAAATGATTTCTGACTCCGACAGGGAATATTCCATGGAATATTCCCTTTACCGTCGCGCCGGGGGCGCTGCCCCCGGACCCCCACCAGGGGGCCCGCTGGCCCCCTGGGACCCCCCAGCCAGGGGGCCCGCTGGCCCCCTTGGACCCCCCAGCCGGGGCTACTCACCGCTGCCCCGGACCCCACAATTGGGGACCCTGGTAACTCCCTTTCCTTATAATATCTTACATGGTCCAATATGACCTTCATCCAACATTCAAGTTGGGATTCCCATCAATTGGGTAATGCACGCTTGGCTTCTCCTCATAAAGGGGGCCTTACAAAATGTGCATACAATCATGAGGGGTAGACATTGATCATATACTAACAGTTCTATCACTACAAAGATCCTCTCCGAAGCGTGATCTAAGTAGGTCACTCTACCTGGGCTATCAGGATCCTTAAACTCATCGACCATGATTGTCCCTATTTCAATTGGCTTGTCTGATTTATACCTCCAAAAGGCTTCATCGGTTTCTTGGTTTAGCAGCAAATCTATACTCTTATTGTCCTGTGGGATCCATTCCGGTGTGATAATCCTAGTAAGAACCGATTTACCTCGAGGGGTTCTAGGTTCTGCACCCATGTTTCCTTGCTCCAGGTCACCTAATTCCGCTTCTGAGATTACATTCCCAAATTCATCTGTCCTATCTGGGTGACTCGTGACTACGTATATGGTTCCTTCTTTGTCCAAGTAGGCTCCGTTTTCAAAATTGATAGCTGGGTGTTCTAATCCAATGGATTGATCATGATTCTTAATCTGTACCACAGATCTTCCTAGGCCGTCCTCATAGATGCTAGCACCTAATCGGTTGGTCCTAAGGTATTCCAACTGTGTTTTATAGGGGCCTTCTACCCTGTGCAAGTATGGCACTCCTGTACTGCCTGTTGGTCTCTCCATACCTTGAGACATCTCGGATTCACTAGTCTCAGAGCTAGGGTAGTATGAGTGGTGACTCAACTGCTGGGCCCACGACCTAGCAGTGTGGTTGACACTAGCCTCTGAAGACCTAAGGCTCTGTCTCTCCCTTACTAGATGTCGTCCTGATCTAAGGTTCATATGCCTAATTAAGTAGCCCAATTTTTGCCCAGAGTACAACCTCGTTGCCGATCAATTGGTATTAGTCACTTGATTCTTTTTATTTATTTATCGTGTTTAAGGTCTTGTTTGATATTACGTCGTCAGGAATACTTGAATGTTCTTCGTACTTTTAGGTTGATCGTTCCACGTTAGATTCTTTTCTTTATGGTCATCGCATCACAAAGAGACTATATTTAATCTTGGACTTGAGTGCATAGGTAGTCTTCAACTTGATTGATGCCTATCATTGCCCTAACTTACCTCTAGCACTATTCGTACTTAGCCTGAGCTAAAAAATGACAGAGGGAGTTGAGAATATTCCAACCTTTTGCTTCCTGCTTGGTTGCCCTTGAAAGCCCAGGAAGTGGGTTCCCAAGCTTGCACTTACACTTGCTTTGCGTACCCTTTGATGCTCTCAAAGGACCTGTAAAAGTTCCAAAGTTAGCTTTAAGATTTAAATTCCAAAGATAGAACCAATGATTTTCATTTCTGTAGCACAAATACTAATTTGCATAGTGAATTTTAGGAAAGCAATTCTTAAGCCCCCTGACTTTGATCTCCCTGGGTATGGTCAACTTCAAAATACCCTAGCTGAAAAGCAACGCATTATCTTTCTAAAAAACAGTTGAGGGCGTGTAGTATATACCACGAGCTTTCCAACAAGCCCTAGAGCTCGAAAAATGGATTTCGTATGAAAAAGTTATGACCGTTCAGGGTTCTAGGGTTAAGACAGGGTTCAAACAGGATCACTGTGCAACAGTGTTTCCCCAAGTTGTTTTCCCAAGGCCTCCTTATGTGCTCTAGAGTAAAATGTTTATGCCCAAAATTAGCCCAACTCTTCAATTAACAACCCTAAAAAAATTTGGCTAAAATTGGCTGTCAATCGCGATGGACAGGGCTGTCAATCACGATGGACAGAGTATCAATCGCGATGGACAGGGGGTCAGTCAATCGCGATGGACAGGGGTTCAGTCAATCGCGATGGACAGAGTATCAATCGCGATGGACAGGGGGTCAGTCAATCGCGATGGACAGGGTTCAGTCAATCGCGATGGACAGGGGGTCAGTCAATCGCGATGGACAGGCAGTCGATCGCGATGGACAAGCAGTCGATCGCGATGGACAGGCTGTCAGTCGCGATGGACAGAGCTGTCAATCGCGATGGACAGAGTATCAATCGCGATGGACTGAAATTTTGCAAGATTTTCAAAAATTTTGGTGGAAATGTGGTGTGCAGGGTCTCTAGTCCACTGTGGTGTACTCAGATTTACCAAAAGGTGAAAATTTCTGTCAATCGCGATCGACAGGAGTCGGCAACTGCGAGACAGTTCTGCACATTTCCGTACCTACGCGACGTGCTGGAGGGGATGATGCTGCTGAAACTTGCAAGAAACTCCAAAAGCATGCAGAAAATGGCACACAACAGTTCGCTCTCTCGCTCTCTCTCACAAGTGAAATGAGGGAAATGAGGTGGAGAAGGTGATATAATAAAAAAACTGAAATTTTCGCGATGATGGAGATGGAGGTGGGAGATGGTGATGATGATGATGGTGATGAAGGTGGTGAAGAAAAAACAAGAAAATAGATGAAGGTGAAGAGAATACCTACAACTCCAACGTGTCAACTCTACGTCTTACCATCACACGCTCGTCCTCAAAGCTCGATCCCCGGCAACGGCGCCAAAATTTGGTGTAGCTCAGTGATGAGTAGCACCTCCTTTAATGTCAATCGGGGAAGACGTGAGGATGGTATGAAGACCTCGAGCAAGTGGCGGCACAAGTGCGTGAGTGAGAAGCACACAAGCATGCACACACATACACACACACGCGCACACACGGCAAGACAAAGAGTCAGAAGCAATGGAATTCTTAGTTTACTTTCAAAAAGCTCTTACAAGTTCATTCCAATTACAATCTAGCCTCAAAAATGAGCTCTCTAGCTCTTTTTATAGTTTTTGACTAGGTTTTGGCCCTGTCCAGACCTAGTGTCCGGCCTAGTTAAAAGTTAGGTTCCAGGGCCAATTTGAGGGCTTAAACGGAGTCTAAAAAATATGAAAATTGATATGTAGGTACTTCTAAGGCTCCTCAAGCTCAAGGACTCCTTGGCTTGCACAAAATGGAGCTACAAAAATATGAAATGGTATTTACAATGATTGTTAGTGATAAGAATCACTGTTATAAAGATATTGATCTGGAAAAATTTGAAGGGCCTATCTGCCAGATTTGCATCGACTGCTTTGTCTACTTACTCCTTCACCTCGCTCTGACTCTCTCCGCTGGCTTCCTTGTCTAGTCAGTCCTTGGGTGCCCATATTGCTCTCAACAACATGCTAAACTTCACATCAGATAGTGCTTCTACAAAGTTTAAGGCATGACTTGTTGCAAAGGGTTTTAAGCAACAACATGATGTTGATTTTGAGGAAATCATCTCTCCAGTAGTCAAAATCACTAGATTGTGCATGTTTCTTGGATTCATTGCAATGGGGGACTTAGAGATAGCCCAAATGGATGTGAAAACTGCTTTCTTGCATGGTACATATGAGATACATATGGAACAACCAAAGGGTTATGTAGTTGTTGGCAAAGAAGCTCTAGTTTATAAGCCAAACAAGAGCTTATATGGACTTAAAAAGTCCCATAGACAATGATACCAAAAGTTTGATGCTTTCATGAAGTCTTAAGGCTATTCTTGAAGCAATGAGGATCTTTGTCTCTACACAAATAGATGCTCACATGACAACTTGATATACATGATACTTTTTCAATCATATGTTGATTGCTAGGAACTCCTCTATTGACATCATTTTCTCAAAAAGAAGTTGAGTGAGACATTTGATATGAAGGATCTAGGGGATTCCAAACATATTCTTGACATGCACATTACTCGTGATAGGAGTAAAAGATACATAAACTTCTCTCAAAGTGAGTACATATCCAAAGTACTTCACAAGTTTGATATGCAGGGTGGCAAGGCATTGAGTACACCTTTACCTGCATACGTGACGTTGACCAAGGAAGATCACCCCAAATCAAATGAGGAAAAGGAATTCATGACCAAATTCCTTACCAATCTGGTATCGGTAGTCTCATGTATGCTATGGTAGTTATGAGACTAGACATTGCATTTGTAGTGGGAGTTATGCGCAGATATATGTCTAATCTTGGCAAGAAACATTAGGAAGCAGTCAAGATGATTTTGAGATATCTCAATGGAACTAAGGAAAACTATCTATGCTTGGGTAGAGGAAAGGCATCCATTATTGTTTACATAGATTCTGATTATGCTGGTTGTGTAGACAATTGGAAGTGTACATTAACAAAGATTTTTCACTTTATTGGAGGTGCTATCTCTTGGAGATCTCATCTTCAATAATGTACAACTATTTCCAATATAGAAGCAGAGTATGTTGTAGCAAGTGAGGCATGCAAGGAAGCAGTTTGGCTTTCTCATCTTGCTTTGGAAATGGGTCTACCTCAGCATTTACCTCGTTTGATTAGTGATAGTCAGAGTGCCATTGATTTGGCTGAGAATTTGTTCTATCATGCAAAGCTGAAGCACAAATGCTTTGACTAAAGATCTACCACAAGATAGCTTTGGAAACCATTGCTACTTGATGGGGGTTACTTGATTCATGAGACACTTTTGTATATGCTCCTTAATAAAAATAGTGTCTTGGTCAGCAATACACTAGAGGTTTGACTTCATTTGTAAAACCTAGGAAATCTATGTTCATACTCTCTACATACTGTGAGGTATCTGTGCATTCTATAAGAGTTGTGTGCAATATTGTGTGCGGCATCCAAAGCTCGATTTCATACTATGAGGGTATCCTTAGTAAGCTTACATGAAGGGAAATCCACTATGGTGCATTTCCATCACATCACTTCATGATCCAACAACCGTTTAGTATAGGCAATTTTTTGTTTGGTTGATCAGGCTCACTGTTCTTCATACATTGTTTTTTTGGCTGTCACAACATCAGATATATATTATTGTACTAATCCATCCATTCTTACTACACTTTTGAATGAGGAGAATCAAATCCATAGCCTTTTGATTGTTGCACAAACTTTGCTAAGCATGAAAAGAATGTCATGCATCATTCTAGATGTAAACCCTTTTATTTATTGATGATGAATTCAATGGGATCATAGATGTGCACATGAACAGGGATTTTGTACTAAAAAGAAGATGGATGCTATTCTAATAAGCTTATTTGAAGCATCTAGTATGAATTGCATAATTACCCTTCATCTCAGGGAAGTATGTAATGTGCATGCCTACCTATAGCTACTGAAACAAAATGCTCAGTCTCATGATCTCCAAGGTCTACTATGACTATGAACACCTCTTCAGAGCACATATTTGAAGTAAAGAATTTCATTTCATCCATATAAAGAGAAAGAGAGAGAAGCCTTTAATGCTCTATAATCACTCCTATTTTCATAGGTTTGAGCATGCCATATACATATATTTTCTAAGGGATTAGACACTATCGTGACTTATAAATGGCAAGAATTTCCCATCAAATGAAATCCCTGAAATAAAGGTTGTTGCAAGGAGTTAGACATTGTCAAAGTGAGTCACATCAGTAAGACCTCTCCAATATGACTGAAAACCTATAAATAAATGTTAGGGACAAGGTTTCCACACATCAGATTCAACTATCTTGAAGCTCAAGAATATGATCGAAAAAAACAAGATGCAAATCTTAAGGCACCTATGACTAGCATGGTCTCCCTCACTTTTGAAGAACTTGTATCCTTGGTGGTTACTGAATTTGGAAGAAAATTACACTAGCAAGAATCTCCCCTTCACCCTAATATACAAGAGAAAAATCAGGTGTATAATCAAGGTGTAGGGTGGGTTGCTCAGTTTTTGACCCATTTTGCTCAGCTCGTCAGGTTTCTTCTTTGTCAGTGGGCAATCTGATCATGTAAACAATTAGATCCCACGTGTGATGGAGAGTGTTAATCTCCAAAAGAACAACCTACTCTTGTGATTAGAGCACCTCTATACCAAGAGTAAGTCAAAACCTTTACCAATTTAGAGGTCCAATCTCCAAATTATCAAAAGTTGAAAATTCTTGTGAAGAAGATGAAACACAGAAAGTTTGCTGCACAATTTCTTCTCATTGACTTATCAAATCTTTAAAGTTTTCTATGAAACTTTGTATGGAGTGTCGCCTAGAGATTGCGCACCTCCTCCAAGTTAAAGTTCTTCAAAAGCTTTAGTATAGCTTGAGAAAACAACTTCACAAGTTACCTATGTTCAAATCTGTACTTCTGAGAAGTCAATTTGACACCCCTAACTTCTTAACTTTGGTTCTCACAATGTCGAACCCGTTTAAGCAAATGCTTCTAGCCACAAGTAGATCATCTTTCAACTTAAAGATTAAGTGCTTGCTTGCACAAAACTTTAAACTATGGAGTGAGAACTGAGCAAAAGATTAAGATCAAAATTTGCGCCTGTTTTAGAGAACTGTCAACACTCATCACATATGAATGTTCCTACACACAATTCTCCTAGCCTGTTTGCAATTAGACTCTAAAACTTTGGTCAAAGACTCACCAACTATCAACTTAGATATCCTCAAAAGGATTTCACAAATGATCAAACACAGACGGAGCAGACACGAAAAGATCGGGCGCAATATTTCTTCAATTACTCAGAAAGTTACAGTTGAGTGATGAGAGAAAACTCAACTAACTTTTCTCATGTCTCATGACATCTAACTTTTTCTTTCTTGACTTCTATCTAATCTTTCATATGCTCTCATATCACGCCTCGACATTTTCAATGTATTTATAGATAAATTTGTACAAGTCTATGACTAATCAAAGTCCTAAGTGAACTATGATTATACTAATGTACATATGTGTACATTCCTCACATCCTCTGAATGTATCCTTCTTCCAAGCTTCAGAATTGATCTCATCCTTCATTCTTTAGTCTTCAAACATTCAATTGGTGATTGATCTGCACCAACAACTCCCCCTCAATCATCAATTGAGGTTTCTCCTTTCTTCTTTATACCTGCCATGTCTTTAAACTTCTGTAGCTTTGGTCCATCCAAGCTCTTTGTAAGCATATCAGCTATTTGATCTTTTGTTGAAGTATGTATCACTTCAATCTCCTTATCCATCACTTTCTCTCTTAGAAAGTGATACTGAATCTCAATGTGTTTGGTCCTGGCATGAAAAACAGGATTAGTAGCTAAATACAATGAACTCATGTTATCTCCATATATAATTGGTATCCCATGCACAATGTCAAGACTCTTCATCAAAGTCTTGAGCCAAATCACTTCCTTTGCAGATTCAACCATGCCTTTGTATTCTGCTTCTGTAGAAGACAAAGCAACTGTATGTTGCTTCTTGGAACACCATGAGATAAGTTTATCTCCCACATAACACATATATCCAAAAGTAGATCTTCTATCATCTGGATTACCTGCCCAATCTGCATCACTATAGATTTTGATAGTTGTATCTGAGGTAAACCCATAATATAAACCTTCATTGAGTGTACCCTTAATGTACCTCAACACTCTTTGACCTGCAATCCAATGTTCTTTCCTAGGACAATGCATAAATTGAGACAAAACCCCTACTGCATATGATAAATCAGGTCTAGTTAAAGTAGCATAAATAAGACTACCAACCAAACTCTGATATTGTCTCATGTCCTTGAACTCTTCACCTCCAAACTTACTCAATTTGTGATTCACCTCCATTGGTGTAGGTGCTACCCTGCAATCATCCATTTTAAACTTGATTAACAAGTTCTTCAAATACCTTTCTTGGGTCACAAATACTCCATGTTGAGTATATGTAATCTCCATGCCCAAGAAATATGACAGGTCTCCCAAGTCACTTATTTTGAATTCCTTTTCCATTTGCTTCTTGAGTCTCTGTATACCTTCTTCATCTGTACCTGTAAGAATTATATCATCAACATATATGCACATGTATATGAAACCATTTTCACTTGCTTTGACAAGCAAGCTACTATCTGTTTTAGACACCTGAAATCCAAGTTCTTTCAAGAACTTTACAAGTCTATAGTTCCATGCCCTTGGGGCCTGCTTCAAACCATACAAAGCTCTCTTGAGCTTGCACACATGATCTGGATACCTTTTATCTCTGAACCCTTGAGGTTGCTCCATGAACACATCATCTGAAATATAACCATTCAGAAAAACATTTTTCACATCAAGTTGACATAACTTCCAACCTTTACATGCAGCAATAGCTATAAGTGTCCTGATGGTTGTCATCTTTGCCACAGGACTATAAGTCTCTTCATAGTCAACACCATAAGTCTGAGCAAACCCTTTGACAACAAGTCTAGCTTTGTATCTAGACACACTTCCATCTGCAAACCTCTTGGTTTTATAAACCCATTTGCAACCAATTATTTTTTGACTATTTGGTTTTGGAACCAAATCCCATGTTTGATTTTCCACCAATGCATCATATTCTTCCTGCATAGCTTTCTCCCATTTTTCCTTACCTCTTGCCTCTTCATATGTAGAAGGATCTTCATCTGTGTTCATCATATAAGCATAATCTTTTGTGGCCAAAAATGAAGTATCATAGCTATACCTTGTAGGTTGCCATCTGTTCCTTGTAGACCTCCTAAGCTCTCCACTTCTTGAGGTTTCTGGTTCTTCATATTCAGGATCAAATCTTGGTATTTCTTCCACTTCAACCTGCACTTCATTATTCTCTTGTTCATCAAATATTTGAACCTTTGATTTACCTTTCCTTTGGCTCACTTCTTCTTCATTACCTGTATTGATATTAATTGTACCTGCATACCAAGTACTTTGCTCATCAAATGTCACATCTTTAGAAACCATGAATTGTTTTGTAGATGGACTCCACAATCTATAGCCCATCTGCTTGTCATCATAACCAATGAAAACATATTTTTCAGCTTTAGGCTCCAACTTGTGCCTTAATTGTGATGGCACATATGCATATGCCACACATCCAAAAACTCTGCAATGATCCAAGGTAGGTCTCTTACCCCACCAAGCCTCATATGGTGTCATACCCTGCAAGGCTTTACATGGTAACCTATTAACCAAATAGGTTGCTGTATTTACAGGCTCAGCCCACAAATAATTGGGACAATTTTTCTCCTTCATCATGGATCTTGCAAACTCAACAAGTGTTCTATTTCTCCTTTTTGCTACACCATTTTGTTGAGGAGAGTATCTGCAAGTAACTTCCCTTTTTATACCTGCATTCCACAAGTAATCACTGAACTCATTAGAGAAATACTCTCCCCCTCCATCTGACCTTAGTCTCTTCAACTTATGTCCTGTAATTCTTTCTGCATATGCATGATAGTGTTTAAATGTATTAAACACCTCTGACTTATCTTTGATCACATAGATAGTGATCCATCTGGTAGCATCATCAACATAAATCACATAATACCTTGACCCATTTATACTGAAATCCTTTGATGGCCCCCACACATCTGTGTGTACCAACTCAAGCTTCTCTGAGTACATAAAACCATGCTTGGAGTAGGAAAGCTTATGAGCCTTACCTAATTGACATGCCTCACATTTGTATGTCATATGTTGACCTGCAACATTAGGCAAACCAAGCACTGAACCATTGTTAATCATGTCTTTAATACCTCTTTCATTGAAATGTCCAAGCCTCTTGTGCCAAAGATCTAACTCAGAGATCTTATGTCCTCCATATGTGAACATAGCATGACCAATATTGCCTTGAATCTTGAATGTAAATAACCTTCCTTCTTTCTTCCCTGAAACAATCTGTTTATACCCTTGACTAGGGTCTTCCACATATACTCCATCATTAGTGAACCTTACTTCATATCCCTTTTCAACAATTTGTCCTACACTTATCAAATTCTTAGGAATTGTAGGAACATACAAGACCTTACTCAATAAGGTACTACCATCCTTAGCCTTCACTGATCCAATTGACTTCACATTGTGCTTTGTGTTGTCACCTGTTTGAACAACATGATTAAACACCTTACTCTCCAAATCAGTCATCAAAGATATATTACCACTCAGGTGATTGCTACACCCTGAGTCAATGTAGAAGACTCTCTGATCTTCACTCTGGCTTTCATAAGTTGTATTCATTATCAATGTTGAATCCTCCTTTTGATCTGAAGCATAATTATAGTAGGTGTTGTTGTATTGTTGACTTTGAAATCCTCTACCTGCATTTCTTCCAAAGTAACTCCTACCACCTCTGCCTCTGAAATTACCTCTTTGATTTCTGCCTCCTCTTCCTCTTGCATTATAATTTTGATTGTATCCATTATTACTCTAAGTATTATGCCAACAATCATTAGCTAAGTGATTTGTCTTACCACAAATCCAGCAAGCTTTGCCTCCATCTTTGTTATTCCTGCCTCTTCCTCTACCTTTGCCACCTCCTCTTCCTCTTAGGAAGTTGGCTTGACTAGTTTGACCTTCATCTTCACCTGCTTGTTGCTTTCCTTTCCTATTCTTCTTCTTGTCTTTTGAGTACATTGCATGACCTGCACTCTTGTCACTATCTCCTTTAACATCCTGCTCAAATGTTAGCATATGACCTAGCAACTGATTTAAATCAGGAGTGAAATGATCAAGTGATAATTCTGTAGACAAAATGAATGGCTTCCATTTGTCATCACCTCTTAATCCTGTAAGAATTTGCCTTACCAATTTGTCCTCCTCAATGTCTTCATCAACAGCTCCTAAAGCATCTGCAATATCTTTCATCCTTGTCACATAGTCTGAAATGGATTGAGAGGCCTTCTTCTTGAAGGTTGTAAACTCTGCCCATAAGGATGCCTTCCTTGACTTTGTAGTATTCTGGAAATGCTCCTCCAAAGCATTCCAAATATCAGTTGCACTTTCAAGACCTCGAATATGAGGCAACAAGTAGTCATTGACTGCCATATATATAATGCTCCTAGCTTGAGCATCTTTCTTCATCCAATTTTTCAAATCTGCTAATTCTTCCCTAGTTGGAACACTAGGATCTCTGAAACTTGGCTTCTCCTCTTCACCTATGATGTAGGCTATTAAAACTTTGCTCATAAGATGAGCTTCCATCCTCATTGACCATGCAGGATAGTTTTCCCTATCCAATTTCTCTATCTGAAGAGAATCTCCCATCTTGTGTCCTCCTGTGTATTGAAAACTTCAATCTTTATGAACAATATATGTACCTTTACTTCGAATTAGACTCCTTTTGTCCTTCTTGATGTTGTATGGTCTCCTCCTCAAGCTTTGCCTTCAAACTTTCACATTCTAGCTCTTCAATTGTTGAAATTTTTGAATCTGCAGCAGTCGGGATCCTCCTTTTCTTGATTTTGATGCTTCCTACTCTGATACCACTGATGGAGGGTGTTAATCTCCAAAAGAACAACCTACTCTTGTGATTAGAGCACCTCTATACCAAGAGTAAGTCAAAACCTTTACCAATTTAGAGGTCCAATCTCCAAATTATCAAAAGTTGAAAATTTCTGTGAAGAAGATGAAACACAGAAAGTCTGCTGCACAATTTCTTCTCATTGACTTATCAAATCTTTAAAGTTTTCTATGAAACTTTGTATGGAGTGTCGCCTAGAGATTGCGCACCTCCTCCAAGTTAAAGTTCTTCAAAAGCTTTAGTATAACTTGAGAAATCAACTTCACAAGTTACTTATGTTCAAATCTGTACTTCTGAGAAGTCAATTTGACACCCCTAACTTCTTAACTTTGGTTCTCACAATGTCGAACCTGTTTAAGCAAATGCTTCTAGCCACAAGTAGATCATCTTTCAACTTAAAGATTAAGTGCTTGCTTGCACAAAACTTTAAACTATGGAGTGAGAACTGAGCAAAAGATTAAGATCAAAATTTGCGCCTGTTTTAGAGAACTGTCAACACTCATCACATATGAATGTTCCTACACACAGTTCTCCTAGCCTGTTTGCAATTAGACTCTAAAACTTTGGTCAAAGACTCACCAACTATCAACTTAGATATCCTCAAAAGGATTTCACAAATGATCAAACACAGACGGAGCAGACACGAAAAGATCGGGCGCAATATTTCTTCAATTACTCAGAAAGTTACAGTTGAGTGATGAGAGAAAACTCAACTAACTTTTCTCATGTCTCATGACATCTAACTTTTTCTTTCTTGACTTCTATCTAATCTTTCATATGCTCTCATATCACGCCTCGACATTTTCAAGGTATTTATAGATAAATTTGTACAAGTCTATGACTAATCAAAGTCCTAAGTGAACTATGACTATACTAATGTACATATGTGTACATTCCTCACATCCTCTGAATGTATCCTTCTTCCAAGCTTCAGAATTGATCTCATCCTTCATTCTTTAGCCTTCAAACATTCAATTGGTGATTGATCTGCACCAACAACGTGGGCTTGTGGAGAGTTCAACAAAATTTTGGATAACATCATCATGAAAGATCCAATGTGTAGTAAGGAGAGAAGTGTCGAATTTTGACGGTGTAGATCCATTTGATCCGATATCTAATACTATTGTGGAACCTTGGCAAATATATTCTACTATCTAGTTACCTTTAGGTGGTCTACTCAATCTATTGCCGACCTTTAAGGAGGCCTTTTTATCTGATGAATGGATTTTAATGCAAGAACTTCTTCTTGGGTAGTGGTGGTACTACTAAATCAAGTTGAGACCAAAGAGGATTAATTAGTTGTTTATATAGTTCCCATGATTACGGTTTGGTATAAATATAGAAGCATCACTAGAGTTTTAATTAATGGTGGTTTGGAGGTGAGTATTTCCACTTTACGTATTTGTCAATAGATGGGATGGACTAATCTTCAATAGGCTCCCTTCTATATTCATATATCAGATCAATTCCATATTCAATCCATTGAGTTAAGCAAGGATATCCCTATCTGTATTCAAGATGCCACTTTGCTTATTACTTTTGTGGTTATTGAATTATTGGGTCAAAGGGAAGATCATAACTTACTTCTCGGCTACCCTTGGTTAAAGCATGCTAATGTCCAACAGGATTGGGGATCCCAAGTTGTGACTTTCTGCAAAGGCCACAAGATATACTCTGTTACTTTGGATGAGAAGCATATTTGTCCCAAAGATGAGAAGCCTATGATAGGGAAACCCCCACATATGTTATAAGGTTTAGATGAGGATGAGAAAGCCTGCTTCGTGGAAGCCAATAAGGATCTATGGTGAATATGAGTTATGGATATTCCAAAAGTGTTTGTCCAATGTTCCTCAAAGGCTCCTATGAGGGTTTTAGTACAACCTTAACTTATTCAGAAGGATTTTACCGAAGATATTCTAAATACACTACAAAAGAACTTCCCTAGAAGACCAATGTGCATGTTTAAGAAGATCAAGTGGAGATAGTCAGTATTGGCCCTTTGACCCAACCTCAAATGGTGAAGATTTGTGCTGAGCTACCAGCCTCATTATGGTGTGATCTAATTTCAACTTTGAAGGAATTTAAGGATGTCTTTTCTTGGGATTTTTCCCAAATGCACGGATTGGATCCAAAAATTTGTCAACATAAAATCTGATTGGAATTTGATACATCACCAGCCATTCAAAAATGGAAACAAGTGAAGGATGAATTAGACTGTTTGTTGTGAGTAGGGTTTATTGTACCTATTGAGTATCATGAGTGGGTTCCCCCCATAGTAATTGTAGTAAGAAGAATAAAAAAATACAAATCTCTGTCAATTATCATAAATTGAATGTCACTTCTTCCACATCCTTTTCCATTGCCATTCTTAGATACAATGCTCGACGAGGTTGTAGGACACAAAATGTGTTCATTCTTGGATGGATTCAATGGCTATAATCAAGTTCAAATGGTTGAGGATGATGTTCCCAAAACAACATTTATTATGAATTGGGGTGTTTTTGTGTGTACAATGATGTGATTTAGCCTCAAGAATGCACCCAACACTGTTCAATGTTGCATGCATCAATTTTTTACCCCATATTTGAACAATTTTATGCAAGCTTTTTTGGATGATTTTTTTGTCTTTGGGAAGTGGGTGGATCATCTTCAAAATATGCGGCTTTGTTTTTTACAATCTAAGAAGGTCTATCTTTTTTTGAGTTGTGCTAAGTCATGTTTTGGGGTGAAATGTGGAAAATTGTTAGGTCATATCATTTCCTAAGATGGTATTGCGGTGGAATCGGATAAAGTTAATGTGGTTTTAGAAGCTTCTCCACCACAATCCTCAAAAGCAATTCTTTGATTCTTCGGCCAAATACGATAGCATGGCTACCACTTATAGTGCTTCACTCGGATCGCTATGTCCATCAATCATCTGGCTCATGTTAAGCCAAGTCAATTTTATTGGGATACAGAGTGTGATGTAGCTTTTTGACCACTCAATATTTTTTTAACGAAAGTGCTAGTATTGCAAATGCCACATTTGGATCATCTGTTTCATGTCTTTGTTGATGCCTTAGATGTGGACAATGGGAGTTTTTTAATGAAAAAAGTAGGCTGGTATTGGTTTTATTCGATTTATTATGTGAGTCATCCATTAATTAATGCATAAAAAAATTATCTTACCACACCGATGTATTCTATTAAAAAGTTTTGGCATTTATTATTGGGTTTTCAATTTACATTCCATGTAGATCATTCGGACTTACTCTACTTGGTGAAACAATAGGATTTGGTAGGTCGACTTGCACGGCAGGTACTTTACTACAAGAATTCAATTATGATTAGGTTCATCATAGAGGATCTTCTCATGTGGTGGAAGATTTTCTATCCTACTTGGATAATGGTGAGCCTCCTGGGGCTATTGATGATTCTTTTCCTTATGCCAAAATTTTCTAGGTGGCCAACACTGATGAACTTGAATTAGGAATTCCTAGGTGGTATGATGAGATGATGTCTTTTTTGGCCATTGGTGTCCCTCCTCTGCATTTATGATCAGTGCTGAAAAGAAGCTCGTGCTCTGCAGCCCTTGATTTTCTACTAGAATCAATTGTGTTATAAGGATCTCATGGGTGTTTGGCTTTAGTGTGTTCCTCCTCATGAAGTTTCAAATGTGATTCTAGAAGACCATTCTAGTCCAACTACGAAAATTTTAGTGTTGATCTCATAGTGCAAAAGATTCTTTCTAGTGGTTGCTGGTGGCATACACTCCATCTAGATGTCTAGAATTATATCCCTCTATGTTACTCATGTCAAAGGATAGGTGAATGACATGTAGTGCATCATTTTTCTTTGCAGTCGGTGCTCCCTTTAGAGCCTTTCTAGAAATGGGGATTAGATTTCATTAATCTATTCACCCACCTATGGCTCAATCTAGTAACTCTTTTATTTTAACTTGTATTGATTATTGCACATGATGGGAGAAACATTGGGTTCTACAACATGCCATGTATGACAATGTGGCCATTGTTTCATTACATGAATTATTCCCTTGTTTTGGGCTTCCCTTGGAATTATTTTTTGATTGTGATACTCATTTGTTTAAAATTATCTTATCAAAGCAACTACAAAATATTACCGTATCGAGCATGAATTTAGTACACCCTTCTATATTTGTGCCAATGGAAAGTACTAACAAATTCTTATTAATTATGTTACAAAAGTTGTTAGAATATCCACAAAAATGGGATCACTATTTGCCTACAACGGCCTATCAGAATTTTTATAAGGTTTCTATTGCGTTTATCCCTTTTAAGTTGGTTTATGGATTGAAAGCCATTGCTCCATGTTGATATATTTAGGTAGTGATGTGTGAACACACTAGGACTATTAGGGCATTTTTTTCCTCTTTAGGATATCCCCCCCTTGTATATATGCCTATAGCCCTAATGGGTCACTTATCTTTGTACATTCTAATGGTAATACATTTAGTATTGTGTGTTGTGCTCCAAGCTTCTTCTTCTTCCTTGTGCTATTTGCATGCTTTTGCAGACCTTGAACTCCAACAATTGGTATTAGAGCAGGTCGCTGCTTCATCTAGGGCATCGTAGACACCCCTCCGATCACAGTCTCAGAATCCCATAAAAATTGGTGAGCATACTCAAGGTGATAAGGAGATCAAAACAGCTTTGTTGTATGGTATCCAAATCATGATCTGAACTCGTTTTGGCCTCCGAATGCACTCTCTTAGTGCTATTGCACTCAATTTCATCTTTTTACGCCAAAGATATATACAGGTTTTGGTTCACCAATATAAGCATCTCAAGGTTTGGTATAGGTTTAATAGAACTTGATAGGATAGTTCTATTTAACATTTTGAGATACACTCATTTTTTTGCATCAGGGTATTTTAATCAGTGGCCATGGCTGAAAGCACCGATGTATTTCATATGTTGGCTGTTGAGGATAAGTTGGATGGTATCAATTACCCACTATGGGCTTATATGGTGCATCATGTATTGGTTGCAAAAGGAATGTCGAATATTGTGCAGGGTGTTGAAAAATGTCGTATTACGCCTGCAAACGTAGTTGCTAAAGGTGATGCAGATGGCATTGAAGATGGAAATATTCTTCATGTTCCTGTTTGTGTTGCGGTTCCTGCTGCACCTTCTACAAAGAAAATTCATTGGGATGGCAGAGGAGCTCATGCACATGCATTGATAGCCTTGTCTGTCAAACGTGCCATTATTCCTCACATTCGCCCTTACAAAATAGCTAAGGATGCTTTGGATACACTTACCACTTTATACAAGGCAAGGAATGAGAATCATGTTGCTTACCTCCGAAAACAGTTGGAGAGTGAGCACATGAATGAAGGAGATTCCATGGACAATTTTTTAACAAAGATCAAAGATTTGAAGGAACATCTAATTTTTGCTGATGAAGTCTTGCGTGACAGTTCACTTGTGTAGATTGTTCTGAGTGGTCTTCGCGATTCATATTAGAGTTTTGATTCTACTCTTTGTTTGATGATGAAAGGCAATCCAAATGCCTTAACATTTGAGGAGTTAGTCTCTGTTGTGTTGCAGAAAGATCAGTCTAGGCAGAATAAGTCCATTATGCGTGTTGCGGATCAAGCTTTCTTAGCTAGTCAAAAGGGCAAAGGTAAATGGAGCTCTTCTACTAGTAAGCAAAAATCTACTAATCAAAGAAGGATGATAAAGATGAGAAGAAAATAGAAAAGCAAAAATTGTTTTGAGAATATTGTAAAGGAAATGATCATGTTGTAAAGGGGTGAAAGCATGTTAATGTTTACAAAAAAGTGATGTCTGAGACATAGTTAATTAGCTGGAAAAACCCGATCCTTCTTAGCTGAACATCATGCAATAGTTATTGAAAGAGAAGTAAAAGCGAGGTGGTTGGGCGAGAGTAGGCAACAATACACATGCTGGAGCATGGAGCATTCATGACATGGGTTTTTATGCTTGCTACATGTTGGAGAGTCCATCGAAGTACATCATCTTGTCTGGGAGTTTTTTTGCGTAGCTTATTGTTGTCTTTGATAGCCATACATTCGTTATGGAGCGTGCAAGGCAGAAGTTTTCTTGGCTGCTGTTTTGTTGATCCTGTGCTGTTGTAACGAGTCATGATTGAATCTTTCAGCAATTGTCTTGATGGGCAATGGAAGACGTACATGCACAACACAAAATCAGAGGCTTTAATCAACTCTAAAGAAGTGGTTCTCACATTTGCTTATGCTCATTGCACTTTAGGTTCCCTAACTTTCACACTGCCAAGAATAGGGTCGACCAACAAGCTCTGTATTGGATATTATTAGCCCAAGTTGAAGTGGATAATCGACTCTGTTAAGAGTCAGAAACAGACTTTGGAAGCCACCACCAGCATGTATCCTTGGGACATAAAAGGCATTACAAAGCTTGATGCAATTTCTGTGGCTTGCAGAGTAGGAATGCTTCCCTGCGTGGAGCATTCATGACGTGGGTTTTTCTGCATGCTGCATGTTGAAGAGTACGCTGCAGTACCTCATCTTGCCTATGAGTTTTTCTGCATGTTGCATGTTGAGTGGGGAACAGTGAGAGGGACTCCATCACTATAGGCATTTTTTCTACACGCTGCATCCTGAGTGGGGAATATTGATAACTATTTTTCTACGTGCTGCATGTTGGAGAGTACGCTGCAATACCTCTTCTTGCCTGTGATTTTTTCTACGTGCTGCATGTTGAGTGGGAACAGTGAGAAGGATTCCATCACTATACATATTTTTTCTATGTGCTGCATCGTGAGTCTGTAAAGATAATTATTTTTGTGCATATCACATATTTTGGTTTGGAGATCATTCCTAAAAAGGTAATCCACTTCTTCATATTTGATGACAAGAAGCATGACACCTTTTTTGTGCAACAGTGTTTCCAATTACATTGGAAATGGCTGAGAGAGCTAAACCTTGACTTAAGCCAACATTGGGTATGGTCAGATGGTGTAGCTTCTCATTGTAAAGACCGATGACATTGATTTTATGGTGATGTGTGGGCCCTTGGTGCCTGCACATTTTGTACGATTCCCTCATTAATCTACTTTTTTCCTGTTCTCTAAAAAAAAGGAAGTTATATACGAGTAACATCTCAGATTGTGGATGATTGTTGCAGGTTTAAAACTATGCCTAACAATGTCCATTTAGTTTCATATTGTTCATTCATTGTATCTAACATCCAAGGTTTTGGATGATTGTTGTAGGTTTAAAAGTGTTATAACAAGTCTACATACGTAAGTGATGGAGCACATAATGATATCAGATGAGCATACTCAATGTAAAGTCAACATAATAAAGTGGATTGATGAGTGGTAGATGTAATTGTATTTATGGTTTCTTCATCGTTTGTAGTGTGTTGATGCAGGGCAATCTCGGACAAGCGAACTGATGGAAATTAATACAATACCAACACTGGATAGTGATCAGCAAGCATTAAGATGTTATTGGAAGGAAAGGAACTTGTGTTGAAGAGATCAACATTGATCATGGCTCTAAATAGTGATGCATATTCATCAACAAATCAGATAAATATTTCAAGACTTTCTAGGGTATTGGGAGTAAGCAGGAAAGTCATCTATACTATGATTGGACAGTTAAGTACAATTGAGTCTGATCATAGTTTTTTGAAGGCAACTGGTAGGGCAACACGTACCACATGTATCACACAAGAGGTCAAGCATCTGATTATCACGTTTTGGACAATAGAGAGCAGGGTGTCACCAAATAAGAAGGATATAAGCAGGACTCGACTTGGCAGAAATCAATATTTGGAGCATCCTGTTCACCTTCTTGATGTATCTCAAGTAATCCTATTTTCAATCATCAGTTCACAATTTTAGCTAATTATACAAGAACTAGTAACAAGTAACTTATAGTAACAATCTATTCGTAATAGCTAACTAGTAACAAGCTAATAGTAATAGCTAACTAGTAACAAGCTATTTAGAAATAGCTTATTACAAACAACTAACCAAGAAACTGGCTCTTAAGTAATAGCCAATTAGTAACAAGCTAATTAGTAATAGCTAATTACTAATAACCATCCAAGAACCAAATACTTAGTAATAGCTAATTGGTAACAAGATAATTAGTAATAACTAATTACTAACAACTAACCAAGAAGTAGCTACTTAATAATAACGAACTCTTAACAAGCTAAATAGTAATAGCTAATTACTAACAACTAAGAACCAGCTACTTAATAATAGGTAACTAGTAACAAGCTAATTAGTAATAGCTAATTACAAACAAGTAAACAAGAACCAACTACTTAGTAATAGCTAATTAGCAGAAGCTAATTAGTAATAGCTAATTACAAGCAACTAACCAAGAACTAGATGGTTAGTAATATTTAATTACTAATAAGCTAATTAGTAGTAGATAATTACTAACGATTAACTAACAACTAGCTACTTAGTAATAGCTAATTGGTAACAAGCTAATTAGTAATAGATTATCAGTGATAATTAATTACAAAAAATTAACCAACAACTAGCTACTTAATAATAACTAACGGTTAACAAGCTAAATAGTAATAGCTAATTACTGAGAACTAACTAAGAACCAGCTACTTAGTAATAGATTACTAGTAGCAAGCTAATTAGTAATAGCTAATTACAAACAACTATCCAAGAACCAGCTACTTAGTAATAGCTAATTAGTAACAAGCTACTTAGTAATAGCTAATTAGTAACAAGCTAATTAGCAATAGCTAATTACAAATAGCTAACCACGAACCAACTACTTAGTAATAGCTAATTAGTAACAAGCTAATTAGTAATAGCTAATTACAAACAACTAATCTATAACCAGCTACTTAGTAATAGCTAATTACTAACAAGCTAATTAGTAACAAGATACTTAGTAATAGCTAATTAGTAGAAGCTAATTAGTAATAGCTAATTACTAACAACTAACCGAGGACCAACTACTTAGTAATAGCTAATTACTAGCAAGCTAATTTGTAACAAGCTAATGAGTAATAAGCTAATGAGTAACAAGCTAATTAGTAATAGCTAATTACAAACAACTAACCAAGAAGAAGCTACTTAGTAATAGCTAATTACTAACAAGCTAATTAGTAATAACTAATTAGTAATAGCTAATTAGTAATAACTAATTAGTAACAAGCTAATGAGTAACAAGCTAGTTATTAATAAGCTAATTACTAACAAGCTAATTAGTAATAGCTAATTAGTAACAAGCTAATGAGTAACAAGCTAATTTGAAACAGGCTAATTAGTAATAGCTAATTAGTAACAAGCTAACTAGTAATAGCTAATTACAAACAACTAACCAAGAACAAGCTACTTAGTAATAGCTTATTACTAACAAGCTAATTAGTAACAATATAATGAGTAACAAGCTAATTAATAACAAGCTAATTAGCAATAGCTAATTAGTAACAAGCCAATTAGTAATAGCTAATTAGAAATAGCTAACCAAGAACCAACTACTTAGTATAGCTAATAAGTAACAAGCTAATTAGTAATAGCTAATTAGTAACAAGCTAATTAGTAACAAACTAATTATTAATATGCTAATTAGTAACAAGGTAATTAGTAACAAGCTAATTAGTAACAAGCTAATTAGTAATAGCTAATTACAAACAACTAACCAAGAACCAGCTACTTAGTAATATCTGATTAGTAACAAGCTAATTAGTAATAGCTAATTACAAATAGCTAACCAAGAACTAGCTACTTAGTAATAGCTAATTGCTAACAAGCTAATTGTTCTCGTTAATAGCTAATTATTGAGAACTAACTAAGAACCAACTACTTAGTAATAGCTAATTACAAATAGCTAATCAAGAACTAGCTACATAATAATAAATAATTACTAACAAGTTAATTAGTAATAGCTAATTATCGAGAACTAACTAGTAACAATCTAACACCTTGTAACAACTAACCACCAACTACTTAGTAATAGCAAACTGATAACTAGCTAATTAATGACTACTAATAACCACTTGTTTGCATAATGTATGGAGCTATTTATATGCTTCAAACAATTGCATCCAATGATAAATATCCAACTTCAAAAGTTCGAATAATTGAAGCCATATTTGGTTAAGAGATTGAAAGATAGATTCACATGTTGCTGCATTTATCATGTTCAAATGTCATACCTTAAGGATGCAATCGATCTCCTACGTCAATCAAGCTCGGCCGTGCATAGTTGTCTTTGTAAATGTGATTGTTCTATTTGTCAAGTGGGGAAGACATCAAGGTGCAATGCTTCATCAACTACATTTTGATCGATTAGAAGCATTATAGAGAGTATTCTATGTCCACGTCAAAATGATACCACATTCCACCAGTACAAATGTGTGATAGGTGAGTGCTCTGATTGCGGAGTAGGACATTTTAAGTGGTGTCCAAGAGAGACTAGCATTGAGGAAAATCATATTCCTGTAAAGATCTTTGAAGATGTCGAGTCAATGTATGAAGGACAAGTTCATAAAAGGAAAGAATTGATAAACAAGGAGATGAGTCCTAAAGTTGTAACAAGATTATTTGAGAAAAATCTAAAGAAATTTATCAAACATAATTTCATTTATTTATGGAAAGCGAACCAGTTTAAGATGTGTGTCTGTGAATTCCCAGGCAATGTTCTGGTTTCAGTGGTTGATTTTGCAGAAAACTATACATTCCATGAGAAAAATGAAATACAATCTATGCATTGGTGGTCTGCACAGGTAACTATTTTTGTGCATATCACATATTTTCGTTTGGAGGGTATTCCTAAAAAGGTAATCCACTTCTTCATATCCGATGACAAGAAGCATGACACCCTTTTTGTGCAACATTGTTTCCAATTACATTCACAATGGTTGAGAGAGCTAAACCTTGAATTAAGCCAACATTGGGTATGGTCAGATGGTGCAACTTCTCAATTTAAAGCTAAACATCCATTTTACTTAGTAGGAAGATATCTAGGGCTAACATGCATGACTATGATATGGAACTTCTTTGAGTCAGGGCATGGGAAGGGAGAACATGATGGTGCAGGTGCAATTGTGAAAAGGGCGCTAACCCATGAACAACTTAAACCTGAAGGTGCAATGCTGAAGTGTGTTGCAGATGTTGTGAAATTTCTCAGGGGACATTTGTCAGAGTCAAAAGGGAGAGATGTCACATGGGTCTTCTGGGAAGTGAAGATTGACAAAGTGAACAGGGAGAAGGCTTGGGATTGTAAGGGGATATCTCAAGTTCGATCCTTGCATTCGATTTGTGGCTATTCAAGGTTAGGTGGACATTGCATTGGTGTCATAGAACTAACATGTTATTGCTTTCATTGTATCCATGGTCAGTGGAAAAGATGCATCAACAAATGCCACGTTCAAAATTGGGTGTACCATACTTTGACTCCTATCAGTGAGTCAGATGAGGCAGAAGACTCATCCTTTTCCAATTTTACATTTGAAGGTGATGGCAACTACCTATCAGATGCATTGGCAATGGATGAGAACTTTGCAGTCAATACAGAAGAGGACAATGATGAAGGTGCAAATTTCTATTTATTAAAGTGCACACAAGGAAAACAGTTTAGTCCAAGGAATGTAATGGATGCTATGGAACAACCTGATAGCTTCAAGAACATATTATGTGGTGGGTTTATTTTATGAGAGACTAGAAGAAAATGTCTACAAGTTGTTAGAAACAAGACCACCAGCTTATATGTATTCCCATCTTGTAAGATGCATTAAAATACCCATCTCACTAGTCCACGATTGTACATACATTTTTACCATAAATGCTGATGTGTATGAGGCCATTTATAATAGTATGCCATAGAATTTGTAATACCCATGTGATGTTGGACAACTTTTTTGTCTGGCACTATGTAGTACACGATTTGACTAGATAATTATAAACTAGTTTATTCAGTAACCATTTTTGTGTTGAGAAGTTAAATCAAGTGGAACATCTGCTACCTCCCTAATAAAGCTGCTAAATGGATAGCTAGATCCCTAGATTCTTCTGACATATGGGCTAACCTCATAAAAAGAAACACTAAACATTTTTATATAGAAAACTATAAATCCTGGCAAGACCATTCTTTATGGGATATTATTGTGTCTCCTCACTCTTTTGTTGTTGTAGGCAATTTCCTTTGTTGTAGATTATGGAAGGCTTGGATGGAGGTTAAAAAGGAATGTTTCCCTAATGAGAAGTACTTTACTCATTTTGATGTTTTTCTTCAGGAAAGCATATGGATTGGATGGCTATCTCTGTGGAACAATTGTAAAATGGGAATCAAAGAGCACAAGTGTTGCAAGAAGGGATACTCTAGCTGGAATGACCTCGCTGTCAATGGTGGGGTCATTCTGGACTCTGCTATAATGGACATCACTAACTTATCTCGTGCTTGTCTTTAGGTATTGCTGCTGCAGGAGAGGCTTCTTCAATGCACTTCCCACAGGCTTGTTCACCTTGTTGATGTTGCCAAATACATGTTATAGAAATTCAAGAGCTGCAGAGGGTTCAAAGACATTGTAGTGAGGTGTCTTCTTGCTATCAAGACAGCCCCTCCTGAGGATTTTCAACTGTCTAAACATCTGTATAACACCTTCCCCAACTAGTGGAGAGATTCATTACTTAAGTTGTACTCTAGTTCCAGATTTTACATGATTTTCTCATGTACATGAGCTTGTGTATCAGGAACCTTTGTATCTCTCTGACTTGTATCCTGCCCAAATATATGTCCCCTACTCCAACAATATTTGCTGAGTATTTATTGTAATATGGGACCCTTGTGTGGGATCCTACCCTCTGTACACTTAGGTATACCATCATTAATCTAATCTTCTTGTTTTCTTAAAAAAAAAGGTGGAGTGTTTATCTATATTGGTGAGGGTTTGCCCCTAGCACAGTTTGTAACTCTTCTATATTAATATTCATTTTTTTGTTTTCTAAAAAAAAAAAGAGCATAGATCAGTTCAGTTGGATTGGCTCTTCACCTCTTCAGGCGGGGGTGGGGGCTCAATCCGTGGCTATGGCAAGACATTATGTAACTCGTCTAACCCTTGCTTTGTGGGATACGGGGGGTCCCATGGGTACTATGCCCATTCACTTGTACAGTTGCAATTTCAAAATTAAAGTCCGCGGGAGTAGGCTTCGGTTAAACCTCCATTAACATACACACATACATTTTTCCTGGTTCACATGTACACATTTCTTTATACATTTGACACCTCCAACCATCAAGACATGTTGAACTGCCTCAAAAGCCCAAGCCTTGCAATGGGGTCCAAGGCGTGTGCAAGAGAACACATGATCCGAGTGAGTCATTTGCTAGAAGAAAGCTTTTTATATTGCTTTTAAAGGAACATACAACTAATTTCAAAGGGCCTCAAGTTAAGAGTTAGAAGTTCTTGCATGAGCACTACTAGTCGTTATAGTACAATTGGCCATTGCAAGACAAACCGTGCAGTCCCTAAAGTAGCTAGGATATAAATACAGGGGTTGTGATATCCTCTCTGACTTTAAGAGCTTGTTGCCCTCAACAAGTAGGCCAGAGATGTTTTGTAAAACTTTCTTACACAAGCAAGGTGGGCTTACAAATTTTTTGGATGGATACAACTTAAGTGTGATACATAGTT
>MU263167.1:0-48130 GCA_020310875.1 Ceratopteris richardii | reverse complement strand
CCCCCCCCCCCCCCCCCCCCCCCCCCCCCCCCCCCCCCCCCCCCCCCCCCCCCCCCCCCCCCCCCCCCCCCCCCCCCCCCCCCCCCCCCCCCCCCCCCCCCCCCCCCCGAGAGTCTGTGGTCCCTGACAGACCCTAGTTGTAATGGTTGTTCCATGTAGTTCTTGAGAGGTAGTGTCCATTTGGTAGGAACCAGAGCCGTCTATCTTCCAAATGTAGCAGGGTTGGTTCTCTGGTTATTCATTTGTCACTGCGATCCTTTGCAAGTTGAAGTCCCTTGGTATGTGCTTCTTCCTTGGATTCCAACAGGATTGTGTCGTTGTGAGTCTCCATCGATGACCTCTAGATCTTCCGAAGATGATGTTCATAGTAGTCTTGCCAAGTACTCATACCTCATAATGAATGATGGGTAAGCGTGTTCGTGCATGGGTTGAGGAAAATATGTGCCTTGCGCATGGCCTTGTAATGTAGCCCTATGCATGCTTACTTGGAAAATGCATTGGAAGAAGTATGGTGCAGAAACTGGGGGTCTTGAGCTATGTGCTCAAGGGTATGCCGATGAACAGGTTTCCTAATCTATCATGGTTATGGTGTTGCCAAAGTAAAGATACTTACCATGGTGAAGCATCGATCGATGTTTATCTCTTCCTATTGTGCTCCCGGCATTTGTGATGGACATTGTTGATGAATGTCCATGTTGAGGATCCACTGATGAAATTCTTTGAGTGCCTGGTCCTGTCTGCTCTCTTCAAAGCAACATTTGCCAAATACTAAGAATTGAATATCTTTATAGTCCTTGACAAACGACACTAGGTAACTACACCAAGCTTAGTTTCACAGATTCTCGTTAACTCACCATAAGCACGAGTTTTCTCATCCAATATACATACAAGGATTTGCAGTGTACCAAAACTACCCTTTGTAGTTATTTCCTTGGATGCTCTTGTACATATAGTAGTTAAGCATCGCTCAATTTGTGGACCTTCAAGCTCTCCCCTCCTACCATGGTAAGGGGAAATAATAGTTGTGGATGCCATGTTCATGCTAGGTGCTTGACATTTAACAGATAAGGTAGCAATAATATCATCTGCTAGCCGAGACACACTTCTATCAAAACTGATAAATGCCCAGTAATCAATGGCTCCTCCTTCAACTAAGCATGACTCATTCATGTTCCATGAGCCAAACCTGGGAACAAACTCTCTCTTTTTTTTTTGGGAACAATCTCACCAAAAAGACGACAGATGTTAGTATCAGAAAAAAATTAATTGACATATGTCAATGTGCTTTTGTGCATGGGACTCTCAAATGTGTCTATGCTTGGCCATGTAATGTGGCCCTATATTAATGCATACTTTGGAAATGCATGACCTAAATGGTGCAAAAGACAGGGTTCTGCAAGGAGCACATGGTTGTCGCTCGTCGAGGCTTTCGTTGTTACTTGTAGATGTTGATGCCAGCTTTGTTGGAGCTATCCATTGGATCTCAAAATGATGTAATCCTCCTTATTGGGGTCCATTTTAGAACAGCATTTGGCACCCTAGAGATCACTTCAGGCATCTTAATCTTTGGATGCTTTCTGAACTGTGGTATCCAGTGTGGTTGGCACTTTGGTTCAGTGGGGGCTACTTGTACTTTCCGCTTCGAAACCCATAACCTTTTTTCATGTCTTCCTACTATTGTCGAAGAGGTGATTCGATCTTCTTTCGGTCTCTCTACGTGGTTCTTACCCTTTTCTCTATTTGGCTTCTTTGTTGAGACCTTTTGCATGTGGGAGAACATAGGTTGCTATGGATGTAAGAGCTTCTTAGGTACCCACATCTGTAATCGCCCTTGTTGAGCTTCACCTAATTTCTTAGGCACCCAAACTTGTCAAATACCTTGTGGTTGAGCTTGTCCGAGCTTCTACCTTTATCTTCTGGCCTGGTTGGCTTGCCTGGATGGGATTTGTGGGGGCAACGTTGGTGGTTGCACTTTTTTGCATACCCAGATCTGCTTCATGCCCGGAACTGATTTCTTGTCAAATGGTGTCTTTCTAATTGATGTAGTAGTTGTCGTGAACGGTTGGGTTTGCCTTTGTGGTAGAACTACTGTGGCCACCTGAGTCTTTAGAGAAGAAGAAAGATTCAACTGCCTTCGAACCTATTCTACCACGATTGACTCCTTCTACATCATAGAGCTTTTGACACATACAACATCTTCTTCCATATGATTAGTCTTAGAAGAACTAAGCGAATGTGGGACATCTGGATTTGTGAGCATGCAGTTGTCTAATTCTAATGTAATACATTGTTCCTGCAAACTTGAAGAATTCGACTTCTTAGGTTTAAGTTAATTGCATGGTCATAGATCCAATATTGACCCAAGACAAGTGGTTCTGTAAGATTCTCATCTTGACACACTAGCACTTTGACTTTCATTGGAACATCTTGAAGGTAGATGGGAAGTTCCACCTCTCCCAAGCAAGGGGTTTCCACACCTCCCAATCCTACGAGATAGGCTTCTATGGGATTAATTTTCAATTGCAAGTCCTGGCAGTATGAAAGTCTAACTGCACTAGTTGCTGCTCCTGAGTCAATCAATGCTCTCACAGTCCTGACATTCTTCCCTTGTCCGATCACTATGGTCACAAAGGGACGTCAGTCAATCATTCAAGAAGTAGTTATGTTTGATTTTTGGCACATGTCCATGTGATATTTTGGGGCTTTAGGGTTAACATCTAGGCATAGTCTTCCTAACTTATTTCGCCTTATGCTCTCTCTAGCCTCTGCTTGTGCTTCTTCTCTAACCCTTATCTCTTCTCCTTTTTGCTTCTTAGCAGTGTTGAGTCTCATTAACATATCCTCTATAAGAGGTTCTTGGTATAGCTTGACTCTACATCCACTAATATAGTTTAGCAAGATATCTCCTTCTAGAGTGGCCAACTGAACTGCACCATTAGTGGAAATTCTATTAATGATCATGGGTCTGTATCGTCTTTTTTTTAACTTACGAACATGTTGCTTTAGCGTATAAACCAGCACTAGGTCTCCCTCTTTCAATCCTTTATCTTTGATGTGTGCATCAAAGTATGCCTTTTGTCTTTTCTTTGTAGCATAGATGCCTCCCGCCACGCGTAGCCTCGTCTCACCTAAGCATTCTAGATCGAAGATCCTAGGGGACAATTCATGTCCATTCCACTCATGCTCTTGTGCTACTTTTAAGCATGGGATGAGGAAGTTCAATGGTAGCACAACATTCTGTCCGAAGACCATCTGAAATGGGGTGGCATTGAGTACGGTTTTGTAGGCAACTCGATAAGCCCAAACATCATGATGAAGTTGTTTGTCCCAATCAGAGCGTTTATTATTTACCAGTTTTGTCAATACGTTACAGAGGGTCTTATTGGTGCTCTCCGCTTGTCCGTTAGCTTGTGGGTGATAGGGGCAAACTTCTTATGTATCACCAAGAATTCTTGGAGAAGATTTTCAATGAATTCATTCAAAAAGTGTGTGCCTCTATCGCTCACTAACTCTATTGGTAGTCCATATCTCGTGAACACATTCTCGGATAAGAACTTAGCTGTCATTTGAGCATCATTCTTTGTTGTGTCTTTGACTTCTACCCACTTGGTAAGGTAATCTGTGGCTACAATGATGTACTGTGCATGGGAGTTTCTAGCTAGGGGGTTAATAGGACCTACGAAGTCTATACCCCACTTCGAGAATGCACGTCCTCCCATCATGGGCCTCAAAGGCATCTCGTCTTTTCTGATAGGATATTGTGCACGTTGGCATGTGTCACATTTCTTCACATAAGTATGTGCTTCCATATGAAGAGTGGGCCACCAAATTCCTGAGAATAGAATGGTCTTGATTACTCGATAAGGACGGAAGTGTCCACCTGCAACACCCTTGTGTGCAGTTTCTAAGACTTTCAAATAGTCTGGTTCATGAACACACAATCTTAGATAACCATCCTTGCCTCTTCGATATAAGTTGTCTCCAGCTAAAGCATAGTCCTGAGCCTCTTGCTCCATGCATCGTCTTCTTTCTAGAATAGCCTCTTTTGGTAACGTTCCCGATCTCATGCATTCTACCAATGGAGCACTCTAATCTGGAACTAACGATACATGATAAAGAGTCACATGCTCCACCGGGGGTTTGTCCTGGCACACTTGAAAATTCTTTATCCACTCATGTACTTCTTTATCCATGCTAGGCTAATACACTCCTAAACGTTTCAAATTTTGCAATGTTTGTTGTTTTGAATAGTGATTTCCTAGCAATCCTTCATGGGCTTGTTGCAACCAACTACTATGTTCGTCATCCTCAACACAACAAGCTAGTACGCCTTCTGTATCTTGTTTGTACATGCTTCCTGCCAATATGTGATATTTTTGTGATTTTACAATTTCATCTTGTGATGTTTTCACATTCTTATTTGCGGGTCCGAAGGTTAGGATAGGTACCAACTTATTTGCCCATTTAGGAACACCTTCTAAATTGAACAGATAAGCATCAGGTAGTTCATCAGACACTCCTTGCGGTGACTCTCCTGAAGTGATGCGAGAAAGGTGATCTGCCCGGAGGTGGGTTCTACCTTTTCTAACAACAACTTCAAAGTCATATTCGATTAGCAAGAGGAACCATCTTAATAGATGTCCTGTATTGCAAGGTTTATTGACCAAATATAACAAAGCTTGATGATCATTGAAAAACTTGAATTTGTTGGCCAATAAGTAGTGTCTAAACTTCTTCACAGTGTATACCATGCCTAAACCTTCTCTCTCTGTTGTTGTATAATCTCGTTTAGTTGTAGTGAGCTATCTGCTAGCATATGCTATAGGCAAATCTAGATTTCCTTCAGTGGTGGGTTGTGCTAGCACACATCCTATGGCATGATTGGAGGCATCCACATGGACATGGAATGGCTTATTCCCATCAGGAGTGGTCAATATTGGTGTTGCGCACAAATTTTTCTTCAACTCATAGAAGGAATTTTTACATTCTTCATTCCACACAAAATTTGTCAACAAACCATAAAGAGGTTTAGCTATGATCGCATACATGTGGATAAACCTACAGTAATATCCACAATGGCCCATAAAGGCTTGTACCTCTTTAACATTTCTTGGCCTTGGTAGCTCTGCTATGGCTCTAACTTTGTCCTCATCTGTGGATATTCCATTCTTCGAAACAATATGACCTAAGATTTTACCTTGTCGTACCATGAATACACACTTCTCAGGGTTCAGACACACTCGATATTCTCTATACTTGTTGAAGATTTATCTGAGCTCAGGGATGTGGTATCTTCTTTCCTGGGAATGAGCACATAAATCATCAACATATACTTCTAAGCTCTTCCGCAAGAACTCTTTGAAGACATGACACATGAGCCTTTGGAATGTTGCAGGTGCATTTGTGAGCCCAAATGGCATCACACGAAATGCAAAGATTCCCCACTCTGTGGCAAAAGCAGTTTTGTGTTGATCTTCTAGGGCAGTGGCTACTTGATTGTAACCTGAAAATCCATCAAGGAAGCTATAAACTTCCTTGCCTGCAACACGCTCCAAAAGGTGTTCCGTGATTGGAAGTGAATAACTATCTCTGATTGTAGTGGCATTAACTTTTTTTAAGGTTAATACACACTCACAACTTTCCATTCTTCTTGGGCACCATTACAATGGGGGATACCCATTTAGTATGCTCAATCTCATAGATAAGTCTAGCTTCAATTAGCCTATCTATTTCTTTTTTTATCTTGGCTACATAAGTGTCATTATATGTGTAGGGCTTATGTTTGGTGGGCTTGGCATTAGCAGTCATGGGGATCGTATGAGAGCATGTTCTTGGATCTAACCCCTTCAAATCTCTATAGTCCCAAGCGAACATGTCCCAATATTCCCTTAATAGAGCTATGAGCTCCATTTCTTCTTCTGCACTTAGGTCATCTCCTATGTATGTACATCTCTCTTCGTTCTCCTCAAGGGTCACTACAATCTTTTTGGTATTTTCCTTGTTATCATATGATTCTCCTATGATGGCCTCTTTCATAGGCATTCGTACCAAAATTTTTCGGTTTTCAACTTCATATTTCTTGAAACTTTTCGGTACTTCAAACAATGATTCCTCCTCTTCTTCTTTCATAGCTTTTCTTTTCTTTTGCTTTTGACTGCTCTCACTTCCATCCTGTGAATCTACCGTTCTAATGCTAGTGAGAGGTTCTTCTTCTTTTTGGTTAAACACGCCTACATCTTCTTAATAGTGCTTCTCTGAGTTAAAGCAACTATCCATCACAATGGATTCTAGATCATCGTCATTCTCTTCTTCTTCTTTGACATCACTAGGATCACATTCTTCTAGCAAGGGCTGACACATGAACACTAAAATTTCATAAGCCTCCTCATCACAATGAGGTTTCCATTGTTATTCATTGACTGCAATATCCATGGTAGCTACGATTTCTACCCAACCATGAGGCTCAAATTCCTAATCTTGAAAGATCATCGGTGTATAGGCTGGGTCTTTAATTGGTCTATCTGTTGGAGAAGTTCCTTCTTCTCTTGCCTTTAAGCGTTTTTCCTCTTCCTCTGCGACCTTGCACATCCACAAATGAGTATCTTCATGCAACCAGGATGGATCAGGTGAACTTCCCAAATGCACAAAGATAGAATATTCTTTAGCTTTGTGGATAGGATTCCACTATAGGGGTGGTACATCTCTGAAAGTGTAATCCTTCAAATTGACCCTAGTGGTGACCCTTAAGTGCTGTAAGTACAAGGATTTGGTTCCCCAATCCTGTACTATTTGCAATTGTCGTTGGAAGGGTCTTCCTAGGATCATCTCATAGACATTATTTTTCTCAAAGTCACATATAGCAAAGGTGTGCTCAAACTCTACCCCATAGGTGGTTAGAGTTATCCCTTCTAGCAATCCTTGAGGTCTTTCAAAATGACCATCAGCCATGTGAAGCTTCATTCTACTTGGTCTTAATGTGGGTTTTCCCCATTGCTTCCACAAGGAGGTGGTCGCAATAGCAACACCAGCACCTAAATCTATGATTGCTTTGGTTGTGTAACCTTGGTAGGTGATTGGAAGATAAGTATTACCTTCTTCACCCTCACACATGTCTCCTATTTTATCGAGAGGTATCTCTAGAACTTTGTGCTTACAGTCTGTTTTTGGCATATTGGAATCAAGTTCTGGAACCTGATCCTTCACATGATTCCACAGTTTAGGTTTTGCTTTGAGCAGCTCGTTTACAGTAAGATGACATTGAACCTTATTGTTCTTCACAACATCAGTGTTCCTTGGGACTAGTGTTGTCTTACCAGTATTGTGGGAGCTCTGATCTGAAGAGATTTAGATTCCCGAGGGCCTGGAAATTGAGGCACTTCTTTTGAGGTATTAGATTCAAAATCTAAGCTTTTTGCTCTACTTTATCTCTGTAAATAGATGGAATGTCTTGGGGAAATTGATCATGAAGGTCATCAATTTCACGAATAGGAGGGGAATTACCCTTCTCCTTGGCCCATTTCTCCTCTTGTATTTCCCGCAAGAACTCTTGAGAGTGCTCCTAAATTGAAGGAGGTATTCCAGTATCCGTGGAATTAGGAACATAAGCTCCCATTGGTGGTGAGCTTCTTCTCTCAATAACTGGTTGAGCCTGCGGAGGTAAAGAAACTTGTGGTTTGTTTAGAATTGCTCTAATCTTTCTAGTAACCTTTGGAAATGCAAATCTGTTTGACAGAGTTTGTCTTATTGAACTTTTGACTAGTCTCGAGTATAGCTTGAGCTTGTTCTACCATTTTCATGCACATTTTCATCCGTTCAATCTCTAAATCCGCTCTAGGGTAACTCTTGTCTAGGTTTGTGATTATTGGCCCTTCTTGAAGTCGAGCCTGGTAGGCCTTGAACATCATGTCCAAGCCTTCTAAGGTTGGATCTGCAAGAAGAGACCCTGGTTGTGGTCTATTTACAATGGGTGGTGGAGTGGGATGAGGTGGTGTGGATGGAGTTGGGCATGCGAGGGACTCTGAGATGCAATGTCTTCTATTTTCATTTTCGCTTCTTTCAGGCTTTCTTCTAGTTGTGATAAGTTTTTATTCCACTTGCGATTGGCCTTCTCTCTCGTATCTTTCCATGTTCTTGTTTTTCTCTTGCTAGGCTCTCCTGATTCACTTGACTCTGATTGTTCAGCTTGCTTTTCCTGTTTCAAAGCTTGTGCCCTAGTGACTGCTTGTATAGGAGCCACATTACTGCTACTAGCACTTGAATCCACCACTAAGCCTACCACATTAATGGGTGTAACCTTGGGCGCACTAGCGGGGTTTCTTGGACAATCTCTAGGGAGATGGTCTTTACCACACTCAGGACAAAAGGCTTGTATTGTGATGGCCTGTCCTTGTCCTAGACTTGATAAGTGGGGACATTCATGAATGAAATGGTCACCCTGGCATCTAAAACATGGTCCTCTAGGGGCTGGTGGTCTTACTTGTCTCAATTGGGGACTGGGGTTGGGATTTGTATACATGACATTGGAGTAATCTGGCTCCCAATTTTGTTCCATAGGTAGTGCCTCATATTGATACGAGTAAATCTCACTATGCTTAGGTGACTCTGTGTAATAAGCATGTGGACTACCTTCATGGGAGTAGTCTAAACTATGAGCATGCGAGTCATTCTCTCAGATCAGTGGGGTCACTGGCACCAATGCTCTATTAAGGTTTTCTTTTGCCACCGCATACTTAACTAGGATCACATTGGTAGGAACTGGAGGTTAGTTTCCTAGGACTGGTTGTGGCCTATATGGTGCTTGATATTGTTGTTGGTATTGGTTCTGATACCTACCCTGTGGATAAGATTGCTGAAAATCATGTCTAACAGCCTGCCTATTGTAGGGACAAACTTGGGCCGTGTGGTTTGTGTATTTCCTCTCAATAGTGCAATATGAAGCATTAGGATTTCTTTGGGGTTGAGCCAATATTGGGCAAACATTAGCCATGTGGTCACCTCCGCAAGTATAACATTGATTTAATGAGGTGACTCTTGGTATTTGTCTATTTTGAACTCCTAGCTTCTTGGCAACTTGCTCTGCTATCTCATCTAGCTCAGTGGAGGCTCGGAAGGTGTGACTAGTAGAACTTTGAGAGTCTTTATAGAGTTTGGATAGTCCTAACTCCTCACCCAAGTTGTCTTCTATGTCAATGCAGGTCTGCACACACTCTTCTATGGTTCTACGCTCTTTCAAGTACACATATGATCGTAACTTGGTGCTTAGTAAGCCATCTAAAATCAAAGCCACTTTTTTGGCTGGTGTAGGTAACTCTGGAGCAGAACATCTTTCTAGGTACTGTCTGAACCTTCTACCTACTAGTCGCACTATTTCTTGGGGTGTCTGCTTGAAACTGTGGATCAAAGATGATGTGTTATGCCTGATTCCACTCTTGGAAAATTCTACAATGAATTCATCTAGCAATTGACCTATATTGCGATAGTTGTGACTACTAAGTGGTTGAAAGGAAGCTAAGGCAATGCCCTTAAGATTCAAACCAAATGCTTTGTATTCGGTGAACAAATCCTCCACCTGTTCAGCTCTTAACACTTGTTTGAACTCGGGCACATGATCATAAGGATCTCTTGTCCCGTCAAAATAATTCTTCATTGCCTTGATCAATTGAGTGGGTCTAAGGGTTCTTGAGTGCTCTCGGGGTCTAGGCAATGGAAAATCATGTTCGTCTCTTTGTTGCCTATGTGCTTGATGTCTCTCTCTGTTAGGTCTTTCAGTTTCAAATCCCGATCTATTTCTGCCCACAGTGTGTGCAAAGCTTACCTCAGGTCTCTCTCTAGGCTTCATGAGCGTGGGATGATCCTACTCCTTGGAGGCCATGGGAAACATTGAATCTTGGTGGAGGGAAAATTAATTCACTCTTCCAAATATATGCATGTCTATCATGTTCGGTTACCAAGAACATCTTCTTTGATGTTTTTATCCAGGTAGACAACTTTGCCTAGTATCTCAGGATCTTTGAATTCATAGATGATGACTATGCCCAGTTGGCTAGGTTGATTTGGCTTGAATCTCCAAAAGGCTTCCTCTGTTTCTCTATTCAAGAATAGTTCTATGCTTTTGTTGTCTTGAGAGATGCAATCTGGAGTGATCACTCTGGTCAAAATTGACTTACCTCTAGGAGTCTGGGGTCCTTGTCCTACATTTCCTTGTTGCAGGTCTCCTATCTCATTCTTAGAAATGATGTTTCCAGACTCATCAGTCCTATCTGGTAGGTTGGTGACCACATACATGGTTCCTTTCTTATCAATGTATGAACCCCCTTCGAACTTGACTATTGGGTATTCTAGTCCAAAGGATTGATCTGGATTCTTGAGTTGGATCACTGATCGCCTCAAGCCATCCTCATAGATGCGAGCACCTAATCGGTTGGTCCAAATATATTCCAATTGTGTTTTATAGGGACCTTATGGTGTTTGTAGATAGGCAGTTCCTTAGCCACCTGCAGGTTTCCCCATGCCAAAAGACATCTCTGTGTCACTTATGTCTGAGCTTAGTACGTAAGGACAACCACTTAGTTGTTGTGCCCAAGACTTAGCTATATGGTTGACACTAGCCTCAGAAGATCTAATGCTTTGTCTATAGCCTAGGTGTGTATCAGATCTCAGGTTCATAAGCTTTGATTAAGAGTTCAAAATTTTCCCTTCGTATGGTTCAAAATCCTTTGGAGTCCCCTTGATTTCCTAGTCCCACTTGAGGGTCAACTTCAAATTAGTCTATCTGATTCAAAACGAGCTTTCCAACGAGCTATAGAGCTCAAAAAATGGACTTTGGATGAAAACTTTATGTCAAATCAGGCTCTTGTAGGTCAAAACAAGTAAATTGGCACTTACGGAAAAATCACGATTTTGTGTGAAAATCGCGATTTTGTGAAATCAAGAGAATCGTGATGCTGTGAAATCAAGAGAGTGGCGATGCTGTAAAATCATGAGAATCGCGATGCTGTGAAATAAAGAGAATCGCGATGCTGTGAAATCAAGAGAATCGCAATGCTGTGAAATCAAGAGAATCACGATGTTGTGAAATCGAGAGAATCGCGATGCTGAGCAATGATGAAAATCGTGATTTTGTGAATGACCAAAAAATCACGATTTTGATTGAGAATCGTGTATTGAGAATCGCGATTGCCAACAGAGAATCGTGTTTGATCATAATCTTGTTGTTGAAAATCGTAATTTTGTACCTTAGAGAATCGTGTTTTGAAAATCGCAATTTTGAGGCCGCAGAGAAGCGCGTTTTCACAAAAATGTGTTTTTGGATGAAAATCGTGTTTTTAAAAATTGCGATTGCCAATAGAGAATCGTGTTTTTGCTCACAATCATGTTTTTGGATGAAAATCGTGATTTGTGAGAATCGCGATTTTGAGTCCACTGAAAATCGTGTTTTTTTCAAAGTCGTGTTTTTACTCAAAATCGTGTTTCTTGAGAATCATGTTTTTGAGAAATTTAGCGAATCATGATTCTGAGCACAACCAAAGAATCGCGATTCTGAGAATGACCCCAGAATCGTGTTCTTTGCAAAAAGCTTTTAGGCGGGAAAAAAAAAATCGTATTTTTTTGAAAAAATTTGAATTTTATGAAAATAGCGATTTTCTCACAAAATCGTGTTTTTTGGCGGGAAATTCAAATTTCTGAGTGCCGAGCAATGGTGAGCTCCGTATGCAGATAATCATGAAAAAACACACGCGCTTGCTCTCCCTTGCACTTCCTAACTCCTCCTCGCACAATAATGCATGAATAATGGTATGAAAATGGTGAAAATGCACTAAAAAACAAGAAATTTCCATGAAGATGAAGATGGAAGAAGATGGACATGGTGATGATGATGAAGATGAAGAAGAAAAATCAGAAAATGAACAAAAATGACAGTTTTTATACATTCCAGCATCGCAAATCTACGATCTTACCATCACAACGCTCGTCCTCGAAGCTCTCTCCCCGGCAACAGCGCCAAAATTTGGTGTAGCTCAAGCGTAAGCACCACCTCCTTTATTTGTCAATCCGCGGAAACGTGAGGATGGTATGAAGACCACGAGCAAGTGAGGGCACAAGTGTGTGAGTGAAAGCACACAAACATGCACACACATACACACACGAGCACAAGGTAAGATCAAAGAGAGGAACAATAGAAGGACTTCGATTGCAAAAGTGCTCTCTTACAAAAGGTCTATTCTCTAACAAGCTAACCTCAAAAATGAGCTCTCTAGCTCTTTTTATAGTTTTTTGACTAGTTTTGGCCCTGTCGAGGGCTAGTGTCCAACCTAGATAAAAATTAGGTTCCAGGGCTTATTTGAGGGATCAAACGAGGTCTACAAAATTATGAAAATAGGTAGGATGATACTTCTAATACTGATCAAGCTCGAGGACTCCTCGTCTTGAACAAAATCGAGTTAAAAGAAATAGAAAATGGTATTTACAATGGTTTTTAGTGATGAAAATCACTATTTTTATAGGGATTTCTTCTGAAAATTTGACATACACTTCTTGGAGCTCCCTACTTGCTCCTTCTTCTTGTGTGTCCACCTCTTTGATGTGCTCCTCTGCTTTGTCCCTGACCTTCAGCTTCAACAGAGGCTCTCGAGCTATAGAAGAATCTATAAGAAGAAAAGAATGCAAGAGAGGACACTATTACATATCTCTAACAAGAGGTGGAGGAGCTTAAGGCTCGGAAGGAGGTAAAATCTTTCATTTGGTGCACAATATGTAATAATCCAGGTCATAGCAACCAAGAATGTCTAGAAAAGACCACATGTGAGTTATGTGGAAAAACTAGCCACGAGGCAAGAGATTACTACTTCCTTAAAGGCATTTAAACCAATTGGATCTAGGTTATTGGAGCACAGTTCAAACAACATAACCTAGGGCACCCGAAGAAGTAACTTACACCACTCCTTAGTTCAACAACAATGCCTCTCAGGACAATAAAAGTAGTCAAAGAAAAATGATCAACAACGAGAAGCCAATAATACGCTATTGGTGAAGTTGGTATGCGCATTTCCAGAGTCAATGTGCTCTTTCTTGAAGGTTCACCTCCATGCAAACTTTGTCTTGACATCACAGATCACTACTCAAAAGATTGCCCAAAGCTGTGGCTTAGCACTAGCCAAGGAGGACTATGTGGGCAGCATCCTAGGAGTTCCTCATACTAGGTGAACGTGATTTCCATATAAGTTAAAGGTAGACCAAAGTGGGAAAATTTGGCTGACACGAAATGTCCAAGTAACTTGAATAGAGAAACTTCAGGGAAAGAGTCAATTTCGAAAATTAAGCCAATTCTTGTAGTTGGATCAACTCCAAGTTTGAGTTGAATTTAAGATAGGACCATTTCAATAATGATTTTGATTTTAAAAACTAGTCCAATCTCACAATGTGGAATAATCCCAAGGATGAGGTAGAATTCAAAAAGGCAGACTTTAGAAGTAGGAATAATTCCAAAAAGTATACCAAATTTAAGGTTGGGTCAACTACTACAATGGGACCAATATCAAACAAACGAATTTCTCTAGTCATGCGGATTTCACATATAAGACAAATTTTGGAAAATGGATCCACTTCAAAGGGACCAATCCTTGAAGTTGGACCCAAACTCATATGTGCTACAAATCCACCATAAAGGAATAGTTTAGAATATCTTGTAGCAAATGTGGTATCACTACAAGAAATCAACTCTGATTCTGGAAAATTTCATATTGGAGTACTGACATGGGCCCAAAAGAAGAAATTATAGAAGCAAAACCAAGTCAAGACCAATTTCTCTGAGGAAGTTGGACCTAGCTTGAAGATTTCTTATCTTGAAGGAAGAGGCCAAGAGGTAGATAAAGCTTACCAGGACATGGTAAAGGAACTAAGTGGGTCATCAGAAGAGCCTGATTCTACTATTCTGCACACAAAGAATCTCCTAAAAAACAACTATAAGTAGGTATCTCTCTATGATCTTTTAAGAATGGATGAAGGGTTTAGGTGTTATGCTCTAGGAATAATTGAAGCATTTTGTCCTCAAGCTCCTAAGAGGAAATTTAGTGGCACGCATGTATGGGCCAATCTCATCCTGGCAGGTAAGATGCCCACTACTCACTCTGGAAGCACAACAATTACCTTGACCATTATAGGCAAGAACTTTATAGGAGTTATCATCAATGGAGGATTAGGAATTAATCTAATGCCCTACTACACTATGCTCTCATTAGGCCTAGAAATGACCAAGAAAGCCTCTTTCATAGTGACTTTTGTAGATCAAAGCAGGGTCCAACCCCTCGGAATAATGGAACAAGTGCCCATGATCATTGAGGAGATTCAGATTTTCCTCATTTTTGTTGTGGTTGATATTCTGTTCATGGAGGTAAGATACTTAGTGTTGATTGGATGACCTTGGCTGAGACATCATCAGGCAATTCATGATTGGACTATCGACACCTTATTGTGTTGACTCATGGCAATATTAAGGATTGGATAGCAAGGATCAAACACATTCCTTTTCCATACATAAGGGAGAAGAATTAGAGGTAGAAGATGATCAAGACCTGATGCAATGAATATACAGAGTGTACTCATTTCCTTGCAATAGATTAATATAATAGAAAATGATAATGAAATAGAAACTATTGGAATAGGGGAACCTATGGTGAACTATAATTGGGGAAGGGATAAAATGTGCAAGTACTACCAAGAAGATCCTCTTGATGGAAACAAATCTTCACCAGACAATGAAACTCTTGATAGAGAGGCTAATGAGGACTTTGCACGAAAGGAGGAGCTAGCAAAGGGATGGGTTCAAACTAATATCCTTTTCAAATGAACTTTTCACACAAGAGTCTAGAAAATCCATTTGAACTTCTAGCTTAATGAAGTAGATCTACCTAGGAACTAAAAAAAAATGTGATGAGTTCTTCTAACATCTTGGCTATGGGAGTATCCTATTCTACTCACAAAGGTTATTACTTTTATGATAGAATTAAAAAGCATCTTTGCAAGGACTTATGAAGACATTGAAGGGATAGCTCCACACTTAGGGGAGCACCCAATACTGCTCATGGAGAATGCAAAGCCAATCAGAGGGAGGATATACACGCTCAATCCAAAATATGTGGAAGCTATGAAAAAAGAGATTGAGAAAATGGAAGAGGCAAAAATAATTGTAGAAGTGGATCATTCATAGTGATTGTCATCCATGCTTATAGAACCTAAGAAGTAGTCAGAAAAAATCAGAATTTGTGTTGATTTCAGGGCTCTCAATAAGGTCACAATCCTTGATGGCTTCCCTACTCCTTTTTTTAAACAACAGGTAGAAGATGTAGTTGGGCACTCTCTCTATAGCTTTATGGATAGTTTTAGGTACAATCAAGTACCACTTCATCCTACAGGTCAATCCAATATAGCCTTTGTCACTCCATGGGGTACCTATGTGTACACAAAGATGGCCTTTGGTCTAAGGATTGCTCCTGCATCCTTCAATGGGGTGGTCTATAACATTTTTAGAACACTACTTCTCAAACTTTTAAGCATTTTTATGGATGACTTTTCCACTTTCTCAGGTCCAAGATGTTCCTCTTCTATTGATTTTTTTAGAAAACACATCTCTCAATTGTGAGAAGTGTTTGAGCTATGCAGTAAAGCGAGGCTAAAGCTAAACCCAAACAAATGTCACTTTTTAGTCACCAAAGGCACACTTCTTCGGCATGTGGTTTTGTCAAAAGCTCTCGCTCCTGATCTTGATAAGGTACTTGGCATTATGTAAACCACATCCTATAAATGCAAAACAAGTATAAAGCTTCCTAGGTCAGACTAGATATCATAGGAAGTTCATCAAAATGTATGTAGATATAGCAAGGCCACGATCTAGAATAAGAAGAAAATTAGTCAAATTTACTTGGTCTTAAGAAAAGGAATTAGCCTTTGAGATTCTCAAAAAGAAACTGGTGAGAACTAAAATTCTTATAGTTCTAGATTGGGATGTACCCTTACATGTGCATGTGGATAAAAGTTCCACTACTATAGGCACAATTCTTGCATAACCCAGCAACGAACATAAATTAGATAGGCCAATTCATTATTCGAGTAGGATTCTCACCAAGGTTGAGCACAACTACAACATGACAGAAAGGGAAGCATTGAACATTGTTTTTGCTCTAGAAAAGTTTATACACTAGCTCTTGGGTGTTCACTTTGTGGTAATTATAGACCGTCAAGAAATCGAATGCTTGATCAATAAGCCTAACATTCTAGTTCACATCTAGAGGTGGTTACTACTTTTCCAAGAGTTTGGGGTAATGCAGAGTCCAAGAAAACATGTCATGGCAGATTATCTATCCATGATAGGAGTAAGTGATGAAGACAAGGGAGTGGATGATGATCTCCCAAATGATCATCTCTTCTAGGTAAACAGTTATCCATCATGGTACAGTAAAATGGTCCAAATGTTATCTACTCGTACTTTTTCTACACAAATGATAACATTAGAGAACAGGAGACTCTTGATGAGAAGTAGAAGTTTCACTCTCATTGGTGGGCACCTCTTCAAAATCCAAGGCGATGGAATCATCAAAAGATGTGTATATCGTGAAGAAGTTGAGGCCATCTTTGAGTCTATCCACTATGGACCATCTTCATGTCATTATCCATAATACATCACCGCCCATAGAGTACTATAGAGTGGTCAAATTATGTAATTCCTACTAAAGATGTGCTTCTAAACCATCTAAGATAAATAATAGACCTATGACTATTTCTACAAACATGGAAACCCTTTAAAAGATGGAGGCTAAACTTTGTAGGCCCCATATATCACATGGCTTATCAATCCAGGGATAAATATGTATTGATGGAAATAGATTATGCTGCTAAATGGGAAGAAGCCATTGCATCTATAGATTGCACCTCTAACATGATGGTTGCATTTCTATATGAGCACATTTTTTGTACGTATGCATGCCCAATCAAAATCACTACAGATCAAAGTACAAATTTTGTCAACTAAACTTTGGTAATCATATTCATGAAGTATAAAAACTTCTAGAAGGTATCGTGTGCATATTTTCCTAGAGCTAATGGTCAAGCAGAGAGCACAAATAAGGTGCTAGTTTCTTTACTTAAGAAGATGTGTCATCAGCAACCCACTACCTAGGGAATAGCATACTTGGGTGGTGCTTTGGGCTTATTGAACTACCTATAAGGCTAGATACCACTACACACACCTTTCAATTACTATATGGCATTGAGGCTATAGCTGTTTTAGAGCTTATTCAAGGATGTACATGGGTAGTAACACAAACAATTAATCACTAGACTAAACAAGCACAATATGCTAGGATCTACTTGGTTGAAGAACTTAGAATGTGGGCACAAGAAAACATCAAGACCTCAGAGTTAAAAAGAAATAGATAGCATGACTACCACATTTGGAATAGATCCATATAGGAATCCTCACTGCTGCTTTTATATCAACGTAGTTTCATCAACAAAAAGTAAACAAACTTCTCACATGATTTAGAGGATGCTATAAAGTGGTTCAATTACTTCCGTAGGGTGGAGTAAAACTTGCAACATTGGAAGGTGAACTTTTTCCATTGGTCAATGCTTCTAGGGTAAAACTCTATCACCCTCTCAAGTAACTTCTTCAATTTCGATGCATTGTATATAATGTAAGTAGTGCATATTTTTTTGTATTTTGAACTCTAGCCATTCCATAGTGATAATCCCTCTACCCCCATAGCACACCATGCATCTAACTCTCAAGAGCTAGCTCTTTGAGTTTCATATGCTTCCACCACACTATGTATCCCTCTTCACAACTTCCCATTCAACTTAGTTGTAGATACACTTACTCACATGCTGGAGCTATGTGATCAACAAGACATATCAGTAGAATCTCAAGTGGTTGCTTTTGATGAGCAGCACACATATCTCACCACTATGTGTACCTTGGTAGCATCTCTCATTAGATGTTCAAGAGCTCCGATCTCAGATGGATTACATGGATGCATAACTTAAAAGGCTACAAGGTGAGCTACTTGCATTGGCGCATTAAGGGAAGCAAAATACGGATATGAAATATGAGGAAAAAAATGAAGCACTTCACTAATGGGCACTCTCCGATACAAAGACTGAACTAGTGGCAGATAACCTATATAAGTGAAATTGGGGTCCTACAAATTTTTTCGGTATGGCTAAATTTTAAGTGTAATTGTCGGTAGATACTAGTAGCAGAAGACTAATTTTACAAGAGGATAATTTCATAAAATTAGTATTTGAGGAGCAATTCCACATGTTGGTCTTTAAAAAATTCATCCTACGGAATTGGTCTTTGTAAGAATTCATCTAATGAAAATTTGGTCGAAAGACTAATTTTTCTAGAAAAGACTAACTTCTCAAATTCATATGGTGAAGAAAACTATAGAAAAGGGACCCATCAAAAGCCGCATAGCTGAAAAGAGAGTGAAGACAAAGAAAATAAAGAAAAAGAGTGGAGGCTAGAGTACCAGATTCGACAAAAACACTAGAATACAAGACTTGCTAAGTACTGGACTTGGCAAAGTATGCAAAGAGTGAGAGTTAGGGAGTATGGAGTAACCACTCGACAAAGAGCAGCTTATATAAAGGAAAGAGACTCCATAATATAGAGGGAGCAGATTCTCTTAGAGAGATCTGATCACACGTGTGTGGCTATTCTCAATCCCTAAAACTCAATCACAAAGTTAGAAAAGAGGCTATGGACTTGTTATAGTGGAAAAGCAGTGTAAATCTACAAGGTTGAGTGCTTAGTAGAGACTAGTGTACTTCACTAGTATCTCAAGTGAGTTGAGTTGAGTTCTATCATGAGGTTGAGAGTTTCTTAGAGTAGAAGTTGTCCGAGGCTCCATTTATTGTGAGTTTTTTGCCTATCTTGTATACTTCCATGCTTATGTTAATGAGATGATGCTTTTGTAACTGTATGACTCTGTGTTTTTTATCTTACTCTCTTTAGTGGTTTTGTAGTATTTTTGGTGATTGTGCAAAGCAGCACATAGTGCATGCTACACTCAGAAAAAGAACCCACCTCAAGCACTAGAGAACAAGAATTTCCTCTACAGTTAGAATCCCTTTGGTGCCCCTTCATGGAGATAAAGAGTTGAGTGCATATGTGGAAAATCTTGCATCAGAGAATTCAGACCAATGTAAAAGCTAACAAAATTTACGGGGTCCCCCCATGGTGCAAATGATGCCTACATGAAAATGAGAATTTGGGACACCTCTTCCTTTTGTGCCCCAAGTGAATATCGATCTAACAAGCCCTTGGGAGAATCATGTTACTATAGGGACAAATCCATTGGAAGCAAGCATTGGTGGGTGAAGTGATCAGATATTTCTCAACATTATGGAATGCTATAAGAGGAGAGACCCTCTAGAATATCTAGAAACAGAGGTGTGTTGCCAACTTTGGAAGCTGTCCTAAAAAATGGTCGATCAAAAAATCTCTCTTCCCTTTAGTCAAAAGAATTTTCAATTGTAAGAAGCCCCCCATGTTTTAGACATCATATAGTTGTTTTCCTTGAGAGAAGAAAAATTAAAAGCAAGTAGGCTCCACATGAGAGGGACGAGAGCGTTATCAAACTTCTTTGTAAAGCTCTCTACATCGCAATCATTGAAGGATGAGTCGAAGAACATTGATAGTTTCAGTTGTGTCAATGAAGATATTATAAAATTGAAACTCCCTTCCATCGGCCAAAATCATCTTGTAAGTATGGTTATCTAAGAATAATACATCATCGACGTTCATGAAGAGCTGGACATGTGGCGATAGGTACACACGATGTTTCTTTGAGAGTTTGATTCTCTCATCAACTTGTCTTTTTCGCAAGAATTTTTGTTTGATTCTCTTTCGATGATTTCGTTTCTCAACGTGTTTATCATTGCATCAAAGAGAAGTTCTTGATAAATCTTGACTCTGCACACAATAATATATCAATCAAAACATATCTTTCGAGCGTTACAAGTTGTATGGAACCACTAATAGATAATTGATTACTAAGGCACCATAAACTTCCATGTAGACTTTCTTAGAATGCAACACCAATATTTAGATAAATAAGAAGCACATTCAAACAGAAGTGAAAGGGACAAGAGGATAGCATGAAAACAAAAAAAAAGGGGGGGGGGTATAGATCAGGAGAACCGATATTAATGGGAAAGGTTATGGGACGCAGTAACTATGAAAGAACTTCCATTGACATTTACCCCTTTAGTACTTCAGGAAATTACGTTGCCAATGATTTCAAGGTAAATAGAAGAGAATCTGAGGGTTGGGCGGTCGCTTCACGATAAGCTATACAATAAGTATACCTAAAAAAAATAGACAATAGAAACATACCTTGGAAATGCCTTATACAATGGATCAAACATTCAACTTTTTCCCCTTACTTTTTTTTTTGTGGTAAAGTTTACAATCACTTTTGTTACTCTAGCAGAGTGCGTAGCTTTGTACGTATTGTGGATATGGGATGCATTAGTGCTGCATATGGTTATTGTAGGGGCACTCCACGTCCTTGTTATCAAGTTTCCTTTAAACGCCCTATATATGTTGTGGACTACATATGTGCTCGTATGTGTGTAGAAAGAAAGAGTATGTTTCTAACCATTTTGCTTGTAGATTGATTAATGTTCCTTCCTTCAATATATACCTAAGAAAAATTTAACTATCAACTTCCGGCCGTAACTTTTAATACTATAAAAGTGACTTGAATGAGAATTGCATAAAATGTTTACCATTTTATGGGTTTTTTTTTTTTAAGGGAAGTTTAGCTTATGCTGAGTCTTCAGTACTTTAGTTAAAATAAAGAAGGAAAACGTTACAAGTGACTGGGACTAGTCCCCTTGGGATCCCCATATCCTACAAAGCAAGGGTTTACCATTTTATGGAATACACACTCACACACCCAACTTCATAAGGTAGATGCACCCATCATGAGACACTCATGACCACGTCCAGCCAAGATTTGAGCTCAGAACTTTTTTTTTATAGCTTCAAGGCGTCCGCCACGAGGTTACACTATCTCGAACATCATGTGACAAAGTTGAACAACAAACAAACAAAAGGAACTTCTTGAAGAATACGGCGTGACATTGTCTGAAAGGAACTTCTTGAAGAATACGGCGTGACATTGTCTGCTGTCGCAGTAGAAATTTGCAGATGAAATCATGGCTTAAAACATTGTCTTTCATTCTTCTTTTACGTTTTCTCTTAGTGGTGCACACGTTACCTTATGATGTTTGGTTTTTCGAATTTTCGGATGTGCCACAGGTCTGCCTTCGCTGGAAGTGCTGAAGTTATCTTTCTGCCTTTCTCTGAAGACGCTCTGCGGCCTTCCCGCGACACTCCAAGAGCTGATGTTACATTATTGCGAAGAACTTGAATCTGTGGATGTTGGTGGCTGTACCTGTTTGAGAAGCTTGGTTATTTCTGAGTGTCACCGATTGGGGGAGTCCAGTATAAGAGGGTGGGATCGGTTGGGGAGTAAGTGAGCATTGAAATTAATTTACGCATTTGACAAATTTCTCGATTCTGACATACAAAACAGCAACAAGAGGCATTGTGTATATTGATTTTTGCACTTTGCATTCCAGGTGATCCCTCAGTTGAAATCTGCGTAAACGACAGTCGAAAATGAAGAGTTTGACATTGAAGATAAAAGAAGATGTAAGGGTGTCCCCAGAGGTGTGTGATGTGAGTGAATATTGAGCATAGTGTATACATTTCTCTTTTGCTGATTCCGACATATGAGGCAAGTGTCGCATTGATCGGGGATACTCAATATTTGATGTTGCATTGGAGTACGTCGCTCACTTTAGACGCCGCAAAGAAGCACAAAGAAGATGAAATCGAAAATGTGGAAACCGAACTTCGAGAATCACGAATCTGACTTCAAATATGGAGAAGACTGCAAGACAATATATGGAGAAGACTCCAACACAAGTAGACTAAAAACAAGCCCTGCTGGGAGAGGGGGTTGGCTGCTCCTCAATCCTTTGGAGCGTAATCAGAAGCCAGGTTTTCTGAAAGATATGGAGAGAGTTGCTCTTTAGATTTTGACACCAAAATTTGGAGAGAGCATTGCTTTTTAAACTTTGACAGCCTATGTCAAGAATGATCTATCGAGTCCTCCCTAAGCTTTCCGGCTAGAAGAATGAGAAACACTAAAAGCTCCCGTCCTTCCAGCACTATACAGTCTTTGTCATAAACAACAACAAGCTATAAATGGCTCTCGCGTGAAGGTGATCAATCCAATATCGTTAATCTTCATAGTTCTTCTCCGTAGTTTCCCCATCCAGGAGTGATAAAGTCAGTGGCCATTTTGTACCTCCTTACTTCCTCTTGTACTATCTCCTTTGTTAAATAATTGCAATTGGTTAAAAAAAATAATCAAACTTATGAGATTTTGTATTGATGCTTATGTTTTAATTACTTCAAGAATGAAGAGCCGATCTTGAAATGTGGAGAAGACTTCAACTGAAAAATCAAACCAATGAAATTTTTCGTACTGTTCTTCATCTCATATTGTACCTTGAGCACCGTTTTATTCTCATTATAGTTTTCTTGTGTTCTTTTGGATACTCTTTCGGCGAGAAAAACCAGGGAGTATACGTGTTTTGAAGCGTATTTGCCATTTATGAACATTTTATGAAGACGTTGCGACAAACTGATACAGTTGTTCTTAAATACGTTTCAGACAACGGATGGTCAAGCTTTTCATATTGTCTGCGTTATGCTGTTTGGTTGGGCTCTTCATCCTCTTAAAGCGGTGGTGAGGGTTCAATCTTTTTCTATGAAAGAGTAGTTGTGGGCCCTATGCCAATGCATTGCCTTTTGGCATATTTAAACAAATTGCATTAAAGGACTTCGTTACCGGTGTTGTGTTCACAACATGGAACCGTTGTTTTGTGAAATATGGGGTCTCCCATGGGTACTATGCTCCTTCATTTGTATACTTATTCTTTCAATGGAATTCAATGTTGTTTTGTGAAATATGGGGTCTCCAATGGGTACTATGCTCCTTCATTTGTATACTTATTCTTTCAATGGAATTCAATCTATAAGGGCGATTAAGCTTCAATCGGACTTGCTGTTTAAAAAAATAAGTTTGCCTTATTTGTAATTCATAAGTTACCCCAAACACTTATCAAATCAATTACGTTGCTTTGGCAGTGATGATATGAAATGACGAATGATTCATAAACCTCCATTTATAATAATTCATTGGGATATAAAGTTTGCATCTTTCGAACCTTTATTTAAGAGCTCATTTCTTATTAATGAAAATGAAAAGGAAGGGTGGCAAAAAGGTTTCATTAGAGCGGTCCCAAGCTTCCATTGTTGAATCCCTTATTGGATAGGATGCTCCAGATTTATGGGACTACTTATGGGATAGGTTGCTCCGAACTTACACGAAGCTTTCATTGTTGAATCCGATTACTTATGGGACAGGACGCTCCTGATCTGCAGGGATCAGTCTCAACAAGCAATGGTGTCTCAACTAGACGCGACTTCGATGGGATATGAAATTTATTTCTATCTGGCACCCTCTCATTGAAAACAAAAAGTCGGTCCTGCTATGGAAAATTTTACACCGTGGAATATGGACCAATGCAAAAGCTAACAAGTTTTGTGGTGTTCCGCCCTAGTGCAAGCGATGTTGCCATAGCAAAGAGGATATTGGTCACCTTTTCTTTGGTTTCCCTAAATGCCTTCGGCTATGGAGGGTCCTTGGTCGTTCTCTAGGGCTCTATGAGCAAATCAATTGGAAGCAAATCCTCATTGGTGAAGCGAATTGCTATGGGGAATTGTGGAATGCGATCAAGGGAGAGATCCTTTGGAAGATTTGACCGGAAAGATATGCTCACAACTTTGGCAATACCCCCAAGGAGTGGTGGATCGAGCAGTCCCTATTCCTTCTCGGCAAAAGAATTGCTAACTGTAAGAACCCCCCCCCTTTAGACATCACAGAAAGCTATAGTATGTCAACAATAAACTTGAAACCAAGAGGACTCCATATGATGAAGGTGCGAGGTTTATCAACCTCCTATATAACTCTATGTAAGCTTTGTATGGTCTACCATGAAGGTGTGACTTGCTGACGTGTTTGTGCTACCTTCATGCTGTGGGACTTGTGGAGCCACGAGGGCACTAGTCCTATTGACTTGTATACTTCTTATCTTTAATTAAAGTCAGGGAGAGTAGGCATTGCCAAACTCCCTTTATTAAAAAAAAAGGTTTCATTATAATAAATAAAAAATAATGTTTCAGACAAGCTTATTTAAAAAGTGCTATACACTATTTTCAGAGAAGTACAATCTAATCATACTATATTCCCCTTCGAAAAGGTCGGTAGAGAGTGGAAACGTTTCCTTAAGTCAACACATGAATTTGAAGTTCGTCATACTTTGGGCAAGTAATAGAATATTCACGAGGATTTTTCATATTTCATCATTTCTTTTTGTGCTTTTCATACCACTTTCTCTCACTCCTAACAGTTAGAGATATGTCTTTTGTTTTTTTTTTTTTTTAATAGAGGTTCGGCAAGCGCCTACTCCGCAAAGCTTGAACTTTTGACTTTAACTTTGAAATAACAACTTACACATATGTCTACACACATATGTCATGTAGAGTTATTTGTCAACGTACTTATGATACCACTTGGCTATCTGCCATTGCAACCATCTTTCCTATTGCGTTCAAGCGATTATATAAATGCACAATCACCGGAAACTGGATTAACCTTCTTCATAGATGCTTTATCAGTGCATAACTCTAAGAAGGCATCCTCAACATGCATCGACATAATCATATTTTTATATGATTTAGGAGAAATGTTAGACCTGTAAACATATTTAATCAACGTAACCTACAAAGCGATCAGCTCTCCTACGCGAACCTCATATAGGAGCTGATATAACCGTCACTCAAAATCAATCAAATACCTCCTAAACATGAATCTCTATCCTTTCTACTCTATATATGAAGAAATTCATTCCACGTCTATATCCCTTTAGGATCAATTTATATTTTCTTTCACTAGAAATAGAGCTTCTATTTACTTATCTCGTTTAACGAAAAAGGTTTCGCTATCCCAAACATAAGCAGATAGGTCATCATGTCTCACTAGAACTAATAGATACTTTCTTGCATCAAGGATATTGATGATTTTTCCATTTAGAAGGATGTAATATAAGACAAAGATATTATGGAAAAATCGGCCATAAGGAGGCTGTTTGTTAATAACCTATTAAGGCAATTGACAAATAAAGTGCTTCCATGTGAACATAAATATAACATTTTTGTCTCTTTTAATTCTACAAAGAAAAATTTTCTTTTTTTTTTGGATATGTTCTAAAAGTGCCACTAAGGTGACATAATTTCTTGTATTGAGTGCAATACTTCTTCTTTTTATACAAGAATGAATACTTTTGCACACAATACAATGCAAATCTTTAAAATTCAAGGCAACTATGTATATTTATTTTCATAGCATAGAATTGAACTATATATGTTTGAACTCTCGTAATCTCTATCCATATATTGTTAAAAGCATTATATTTAATCTCTATCCATATATTGTTAAAATCATTGTAACTGAGATGCAAAGTTTCTTTTCCTATCTTCTAAGGCATGTTTTTATGAGTACGTTTATAATCACAAAATGTGGACATGCTTTAAGATTCCTATCTCAAAAGTCTAATCCACCAATTGTTTCTCTAAATCCTTCTACTGTAATATATTTCGTGGATAGTTACTATATTGTATGATGGTTAATGCATTGCATGGTTGTTAATGTATTACATGTAGATTTTTGACAACTCCCAAATCCTTGAGCAATATCCATGTACACCATGATCACCAAATCATATAAATCTAATCAAATCATGAATAATATCAAAATTCTAGTCCCACAATCATTTGGATAAAAAGCTCCATTTTTTCATATGTCAATATGCTTTTTGCCTTCTTTGCATAATCCGTCAACTCCAAAAGTTCTAGATCTATCCAAATAAAACTTTTTTCACTCTAGATTTGTTAAGTAACAAGAAATAGTACTTGAATATAAGGAATTCAAGCTACTTGGAACTATTTTTTTTCTCTTTTGAAAACCTTAGAAATGAGGGATGCATTTTTAATGGACCAAAAGTTTTTTGAAGTTTGTAAAATGAAGCATTTATCAAAATATAAAACCGCAAATTGATCTCTTGCATAAAAGCTAGTAAAGATCAAGATGGACGTAATTCCTTGACTTTAAACTCCTTTAGAACGATTTGAGTTTTGTACTTTAGGATAAAGTATGGTGATATGGTACACTAGATTCTATACTCACATTGATGTGTAAAAGATGGTATGGGACATGAAAATTTGGGATGATATGTATCTTTTAGTCCTTGAGTAATTCGAAAAGTGAAAATGAGTCCTCAAAGATACTAAAACTTCAAAGGTGAAGTTCAAATGCAAGGAAATTAATAGACTGATCCAAAAAGCACTTGAAGAAACATTGAGTTAGAAGATTAGGAAGTAATTAACTTTCAAGATCTTCATTTGGAAATAAAATTTAGTGAGCATGCTCTTACTTAGATTGTGAACACGAGCTTAAGTGTTTGTGTCAAAAATATTTGATAAATTAGTAAAGAAATAAAAAAGTGATCCTTTTAACCAAGGTTAGATCGAGTAAATTACTTTCAAGCACATAGTCAATAGGACAAATCCATGAGATCAATCTCTTGACTCAAGGCAATGTATAAGAATGGTAATCCAAGTAACGAGTATCAATAGTTTATCTAAAGAGAATATTAACTTAGTACTAATTGAAGCATTATATTTTTGAGTGAATAATGAGAATTATTATCACATGGATCTCAAATCAGCATTCATGAATGGAGACATCAAAGAGGAAGTATATTTGTTTCCACCAGTAGGGTTCTAGGCTCCTCATTCAGATAACAAGGTACATACCCTAAAGAAAGCATTATATGGGCTACAGGAGCCCCTTAGAAAATGCTACGAATGGATATATAATTATCTCTCGGGTCTAGTTTGGAAAGATGTGTGTTTGATGATATCTTACATGTTCTAAAGCGAGGAGAGAAAATAATTGTGATTTTACTACATGTAGATGACCTTGCGATTGTAGGAAATCTTGATGCTTTTCTTCAACACAGGAAAGATGCCTTGAGATCACAATTTGAAATGATAAACTGAGGCTTAATTGTTTATCGCTACTAGAAATTGAAAAATGGCTGAAAATAGGGAAGATTTTCATCTTTCGACTTCCACATCGAGGATTGCATGGAGACTTCCACATGTATGGAGGTCAACCCAAATTATCAATTGAAGATACTTTACCTCTAGTGGGTATTTGAAGATACACGAAATAACTTGGAAGTCACATCTACTTGTGAAATAGGAGATTATTTATCTCTTCTGGTATTGAAGTAGTAAGTAGGATCTCTAATAAGCCTAGCCAAAATCATTGGAAGGAAAGTATGCACATAATGATTTATGCAAAAAGAACCCTTAAACATGATATTCTCAATGAAGAAAAGATCATCTCTCGATCGATATTGTGATTTAGATTCGTAAGAAAATCAAATTTTGGATTTTGTTTTTTCTTTAGGATTTGTATCAAGGAAATGAGGTTTACAAAACCTTCATTTAAGCATCTTCATAGATCAGCACATTCCAATGTACCCATATATAGCATCCAAAGCATGCCACGAAGATCACATTAACAGGTTTGGAGGAATTGAGTGGTAAGGTTATCAAAACTCACAATTTATCTTTTGGAAGGGTATCTATTTCATCTTTGTCTCACTACTTGTAAGTGGGCTATGATGCATGAGAGCAGTGTCTTTCACAACCTCGAGGATATGACTTTTTGGATAAGGCTCATGCAATCATGCCTCCTAAGACAGTGAGAAAAAGACACCTTAAACACTTGAGAGAAGTGATTAAGAATTACATCATTGTTATCCTTGTGAGAAGCGCATTCGAATTCGTTATTGTTAATCGTTCTAGGGAGGATGTCTTTGATTTGTTACTTTTTCAAGAGTCTACCTTAATAGTATACTCCACAAAGTTAGTGTTAGCCCTTAGAATAAATAAATAAAAATCGTGCATCACTAGTTCTAATAAGAGAGAGGGTATGGCCGTAGTCTGCATTATAGGTAGAGTCGATCACAAAAATGATTGCTAAAAAGATACTAGTAGGGGGCATTGCTAAAGAAACTAATAGGAATAATTGATTACAAAGTGGATGAAGGATTTCATGATATCTACATGATTATTGTTGGTGGCGTGGGTATTGAAATACAATGAATTTTGCTCACACTACTTATTTGTAGTCCACTACACATCCCTTGTATCATATATTCATTATCATATACATTTTGATACATTTCCTCAAGTACATTTTTGTCTACTGTTCGAGTCTATTGCATCATCATCATTACAATCATTTTGAAAAATCAATTTCTCTAGTTGTACTCCTTCATTGTCATATTTTAACTTGGACAAGTTATGTTGAATTGCCTACTACTTTGATCTCAATTTTCATAAAGTTTGGTTCATAGGATCGCGAGATATGAAGCATAGAAGTTGACTTTGTCTACACACTTTCTAGATCCTAAAAAAGTTGGGATGACCCCCTTGAATTGTTAGATTCATTTCTTAGTGTAATATATAGCTAGATTAGTATAATAATTTGAATTAGTTAGTTATACACTCTAGTTAGATGTATTAAAACGCCCTTTGTTCAATTCATACTAATTTGTGAGCTCTCAACAGATTTTGAACACTTCTATTCGCAAAATACAAGGCTGCTTCACATTTCTAGTATATGCAAGTTATTTATTTTGATGAAAAATTTTAGGAATGATGCTCCGAAGCAAGTTCCAAATACATTATTACAAAGATAAGACAATATATTAATCATCCCTAGTGTCAACATGGCAAGTGTAGAGCAGGTTTCGTACAATACCAGCTCATCTCTAGAGCCCATCAATCCATCTCCTCACACACGTTTCCATAATGTGCCTACATGATATAGAGAGTCATTAGAGCATTCTTAGACTTACTAGTATGAGGCTCCACCATAATAATATATTTGGGAACCCGATTATGCTAAGATCATGTATGCAAATCCCAACCCTAAACCTCCTAATTTATTTCAAGGTTATCTCTCCAATTTGAGCCAACCTTTGTGCCAAGCTTATAACGGTGATAGAGTTTGTGTACTATACTTGATTAACCCTATTTTCCTAATGTCCTAGAGCTCAAAGATGAAGATTCCACCTACTTTTTCACCTTTTGAAATCTTCTTGATTCTTTTTATGGATATTTCACATAAGCACCATCTTCATGAAAATCACTTGCAATAATTTCTTCAAAATCTATCCTAAACTTATTAAATTCTTTGCAATACTAGAGGGCTGTGCTCAACAAATTCATGTTACCATTTGATGGCTTTCCATTCCCAATATTCTCCATAGGGTTCCTTGTGTAATCTCTTTTTTCAATTAATTATTCTCCTTTTGGTATTTGGAGTTTTTAGAGCAGGACAATATTCCTTGCTACTTGATTTGAAAATCCAGAGTCAATATAGAACACATTTTCATATACTCATGTTCATGAGTAGAAGTGAATCTTCTTATGATTGATAATACATGTATATTTTTTAGTCTCTTCTTTGCAACTTCCTTGATAATTTCTGTTGAAGTTGTTATTGCCATTGTCCCCATATTTGCTATTGTATCTCCCGTTATGAGATCAATATCCTCCCTTTTTTTATCCTCTTCCTCTCTAGTTCCTTGGGATCTTGAGGCAATGCTCAATGTTATGGTTTTTAAGTCCACATATGGCATGAAATGTGGAGCGTTGAGATCTCCCACAGCCTTGTCTACCCCATCTACCTCTTCCCCTTGGACTTCTCCCTCTATGCAAAAGGTTAGCTTGCGGGGTATTTGCTTCTTTATCAGACTTCTACCATTTTCATTTAGCATCATTAGTTCTATATTTCTCAATGTATAGGACAAAGGATTTCTTATGTTTTTGTGTATCTCCATTCATGATAATCTTGGCTTCATGACTGAATAGTTATCCCATGAGTGCATTGAAATTTTGTACTTGCATGCCCATGTTCAAGTCCATGGTAATGTTGAAGGCTTCCCACTTATCATCTGCTTTCATTCCATTAATTAATTTTTTGACAATTTTCTCTCCATCTGTGACTTGTCAAATGCTTCCTAACTCATTACCTATTTCCCTTATATTGGTGAGAAATACCGCGATTATGTGCTTTGGTTGCTTCTTGATAGAGGTGAATTTCATCCATAGTTCATTCTTTCTAGCATTCGTGCTTGAAGAGAAATGCTTTTAGTGCACTCCATGTTACTTCTCAAGCCATATAGCTCCTAATGTGTGGAAGTAAGGAATTTGGAATAAAATTTAAAATATATGACCTTGCCAAAAATTCCTTTACACACAATCTATTCAACCTCTCTTATCCTTCATGAGTTGGTTGCCCTTTGGTCCTTATCATAGGTATCAACTCATCTTTAGAGATATATGCATATAGATCTCTTGCTTACAGATATTCTTCCATCCTTAGAGACCATCATGAGTAGTTACTTTGATCCAATTTATAAATTGAACAATAAAATTCATCACCATAATGTATATACTATGATGATGCTCTAATACCATTTTGAGCAGGTGTCGCAAGAGTACAAAATGATAGGCTCTTTGGGAAATTCTATTTTAGAACATCCTCTGTTTATTTGAACACACTACTAGACTCTCTAAGGTTTAAAATGATACATAAATATGACCATAGTGCTTTGCGAAATTGATCTCAAATGTTTGAGTTAGGACACACTACCTTTAGATTTCTAACATGGAGAGAAAACCTTTTATTTATAAAAGAAGGCACTCTAAAATTGATGAGTGATCCCAACCTACTAGGTATTCAAACACGTCCTTTTGCACAACTTGTAATAGGAAGGTAAGGGAGTTATTCCACGTTATATCATGAATTTGGAGTGACTATAGAGTGATCAATATACATTGTAACTCACAGGTGTGATATGAACATTTCAAAAAGTAGACAATGTATATAGATAGCCAAAGATATTGATTCATACCACTCCACAAAAAAGGTCCAATGATCAAAATATTGCATATACAAGATCACAAAGTACTAATGTTTGATCCAAGTATATGATGAGATAATTAAGACCACATGGTCAATTCAAATGACTCTACAAAGTTGGAACACTTGAACAATATAGAGAAAACAATGGACAACAACTCAAGATGGTGATAAATCTTCAAGCATATGTATTGAAATTTAAAGTAGTTTTCAATGTTGAACGACTCCAATGGCTATGAGATATATATAACTTCCACTCTATAAATGAGTGAGAGCTAAAGTGTTTTTAGGACTTTTATAATGAAGTATATAACTGCTTTTTCCCTTGATTTTAGTAGGTAGTTGTTGATTGATTCTACCAAAGGATTCCAATAATTTTTTAGCTACATAATTGAATTTGAATTCAAATATGAATTGCATATTTTTTTTTGGAGACATACTTTGGTTCTCATCTTTTAGTCGTAAGAGACTTATACATTAGGTAAAAATAAATTAAAGTTTTTCCTTCGGAGTGATTTAATTAACGATACATATATACATACAATGTTGTTTCTCATTGTCCTATGCAATCCTCAAATATCTTCAAGGACATAGTCTTTCCATATATACCAAGATGAAATTCATGCTGCAGGTGATCTATAGACAAGAAACATAACAATTTCATATATTTATGAAAGTATTATTTTAAAAAAATGATTTGAGACCACAGTATGGTGTGACATGCATTTACGGTGTCTTTAATATAGTTCATTCATTTTCTCTTTCATATGTGCATCTATTTTTTGGGTTTTGACTTAAATCACTCGTTGTTGTTCACGAGGTGAATAGCGATATGCATGCTTCAAATTGGCTACCTTTTTGTTGTCACTTTTTCTGTCGGATAGTTTTTATGTATTAAAGATGGATAACAAATCAGTATCTTCTTGTGAATCAATCAATAATGAAGTCCCTCAAATGTGAGTGTTAATTGACACTTCTATTCTTTGTAATCAAAATTTGATTTCTTCGCTCATCGTTTATATCCTGCTCGTGCATGAACCCACAATCCTCTTGCTTTTGAAGCATAAATATGATTCTCTTTATTAGAAGTATTCAACCGCTCGTGATATTTTGTATTTGCTCCCACATGCTAAATACCTAGCATAAAGGCCTCAATCTCCATGATATATAAAATCAGCCCAACATGAAACAATTTGCATATTCTTAGGTTTTAGTTCTAAATTGTTTGCAATTGGTTGTGAGATTAGTGTAGGGATTTGGAAGAACGTTTTGATGAAATCAAAGTTTGTGTACACATAGCAAGGTTTTAGGGGCATCGAAGGAAGTTATAGTAATTGCAAGTACTCCTTTGACCCATAGATTTCTTTCCTTATATTTATGCATATCAGGATGTCTTGATAATTTCAAGATGTGTGCTTCATGATATAGATGTAAGGATCATTGCATCTATGGAAACCAAATTGAATCATTAACGAGACTCATTCATGTATTATCACTAGCACTGACACACCTCTAAAAGTATGAAAGCGATTGCTGCTAGAATTGATTAGGAATTCCTTTTTTTTTAGGGAAGATAAGCTATAATGTGTCCATGATGATAGAAATTTTTGAAACTTTTGCTAATAAACTCAAAATAATTGAAACCTCCTTGAGTGAAGAAGAACATCAAGCCAAAGTATCTAGCATGAAAATGTTCGCTTATGGACAAGAGCAATCACATGACTGACATAGTTCGACCTCAAGTGATATGTATGAAAGGTTTAATAGGTTACCAACTAAGCCACAAGTTTTGGAACTATGAAGCCTATCAAGATGAGCATATATAAAACTTGATCATAGAAGTTGGTAGGATGATATGCAGTTACTATGTCCACATACCTTTGCATTTGATCATATGTAGAGGGGGTATATAGAAATACTTCAAGCAAACAAGAATTAAGTCAAATCCATACAATAAAACTAAGAAACATTGGAGGCTATCGAGACATGAAAAGACACAATCTAGTTCCTAGGAGAGAAAGATCTCGAATGTGTATCAAGAGAAATTCATAGAAAAAAAATGAAAATTTAGAGTTAAACAAACTAAATTGTGAGAAAAATCTTGAATGAGAAGTTGGTGATAGATCATGAATGAGAAATTATTACTAGTGAAAGAAAAAATGATGAACCACAATTTAATGATAATGATGATTCAAATAACAAGAAGAAGCTAGAAAGAAAGTAATAATTGAGAAAATGTACACATTGAGATAAATATGCAGACTCTTGAACATGAAAAATTAACTAAAGAAAAGAAGAATAAATTTACATTGCATGCATTTTGTGGTGAAAATGAATCTGTAATACTAATAATGCATTTTCATGGCCTTTGCACGTTTTCAAGAGCATGCATAAAAGTACTACTCATGATCTTTGCAAATTGTCAGAGACAATGCAAATATATTTCTTGTAATTGATGTTTTGAACAGAAATACTTATGTTTTTTGTGAGCTCCTGTGTTTTGAGAAGCAATGAAGAATTTAGAAAAGGAGATGATTGTAAGAAACCAAATTAATTGTAGGATTTGATTGAAGAGAAGTGAACCAAGAAGGAAGTGAGGATGAATAAATGTGAGGGAATAGATGTTTCCAAAATTTTTCTACTTATTTCTTTTTTTCTCATCTTGAATGCATATATGCACAAGGATTATGCATTAATGGATTTCGTATTTCGTTTTGAATAAAAGCATGTCTCCTTTGCACATAGAAAATCAATAAACAAAATTTTTCAATTCTTGCTATGTGGAAAAACCTCAACATGAGAAAACATAAATCTTCATCTTTGCACCATGTGAGAATTATATGCGTGTTTCCAAGTGAGCATAATAAGGCCACCTTATTAGGCCATGCATGAGACACAATGATTTTTTTGAAAAACCTGCACAATCATTTGCAAATGAAAGATAGAAAAGATGAATGTAATTTGATATGATGTGTATGAAAGATGAGTGATAGAATTCAACATCAACAACCTATGTACCCTTTTCTTTGCACCATTATGTTCTCATTTTTTACTTAAGTATGCATTGAATGGGGCCCATTTCATGGTCATGCATGGATACAAACATTTATTATCCCATGCACATGGATGATGTTAAGGATTTTAATATTGATTGATGCTTTAGGATGAAGCATAGATTTGAAGAGGGATGGATATTGTGAAGATTAGCATCTTCCCTATGTTTACCAAATGCAATGAAAAATTGATGATTGAAGTGTTAGAAGATCAAATATTTTTTCTCCACACTCATGACATGGTCCCCCATACGTCACACAGAGATAAAGTCTTTTGGTTCTCCACCCAGCGATGCCTGAGCCGTAGTCTCATAAGATAGTTTTTTGAGAGACTTCTTCATCTTTGCTTCTACCAAATGTACCAAAAGGTTACCATGTGGCATCCTCTTTCAAAATACCAATATAAATATCATGTGACATTTCCTTCCCCTTTAAAAGCATTCTCGTCCTAAAAAATGTAGATATAATGTCCGTAATGGTAGAAGAAAGTGTTGAGACTCTCTTGAACCCATGTTGTCTATGTACATGATCATAACTATGTGTGTCATTTCCTTATATCCTTTTGTTTAAGAAGTCCCATATGATATCATGTCAAAGGTGGGAAAATGTTTGAGTGGTTTCTACTATCTTCCATTCATGCAAAACTTCCAAATTATCACTCCCATAACATAAAACATCATCAAAATGACTTAAATCCATATGATTTATCCCCTATGGAGTAATACACTGAAAAACAAGTGTAATGTGTCAAGCTTATAAGATTGAACGTAACATAATGGAGATAATAAACCATAGAATCCTCTGAAATATAGAACAAAGTCCCATAAAAGGTGACTCAAAAACCCATCTAGCACTAAATGATAGATTTTTCCTCACACCATTCTAGGTCTTCCTAGGCTTGATGTGCTCACAAATAATATGTTAACCTAAACCACCTAGTGAGCTATGCAACTCCATTACCTAGCTCATATATAAGAACTTTTAGGTAGTCAAATACTATCTCTACATTCCAATGATGAAGAAATCCTTGACTTGTCATCCTTTTTCCTTTGGACTTAGTTCTATTGGAAGATCATCTGTTAGTACTAGTGCAAACTCTAAAAGTTTCTTTTCCCTTCAGTTTTCCTTATGAATGCAAAAGCATTCCCTTGAGACTTAGATAATCCCTAAGTACCCCATTCTCCTAATTAATGCTCAATCATCATCCTCATGATGAATCACCAAGAGTTTGATAACCCAATATGTTAGATCTATCTCTATCTCCACAAGATCCTAAAGGGAGGAGTCACACGCTACTCCAAATCTAGATAATGTCACTAACTAGATCCTCTCACCTAGTTAATAACCATCATTTGAAATAAATGTAACTATTTCTCTTCAGAGTCTCCATGTGTGACTCAATCTAACTTTGGATTATTTGATATCCCTCTTTTCTTTAATAGAGAGTGCCACCCTTATCTAGACAATCTAATCTAGAGAATTTGAAAGTCTCTCCAATCGCATCAAAGGAAAAGTGCTCTAACAATGGACTATATTCCACTTTTCTCTTTCCCTTTGAAAGAAATTTGGTTGAATTCCATTTGCTCTACTCATCCAAAAATGAGAACTTGTACATATGGTTCCCACGTTTTGTTTTTTCAAAAATAGTGGAGAGTGAAATTCCCATGTGAAGGATAATTACATTGAGAAGTATAGTAAATGTTTTCCTCCTAGAATAGACTAAAAGATGTTTTCTAAAAACACACTTCTCACTAGTGAAAAACATACTCTATTCATCTCCTATGAAGAATCATGTGTTCCTATTCCTTTTTCTCTTTGAAAGAACAGGAGATAAAGTGAGACGGCTAAAGATAAAAGAGAGATGTCTCCTTGATCTCTGATCTAGTTTCCACATTCTCCTTTCCTTAAAAGAGAGATTTATATATTTATTTCCTCTTCTCTTCCATAAAATAATGCATAATCCCTCATGACATACATTCCTATGAAGAGAGGATAACAAATCTCCACACTTCCCATAATGTGGTGGACTGGAGAAAAATAAACTCCTTCTAAGGTTGAAGACCTATTACATATGGTCAGTAATGATATGACATGATAAAATAATAAATAGATGTGTATCAATAATAAAGAAACTATCTTCGCCAACCATCCTCTGTGCATGGACCTCCCTAATATCTATAAAGTGATTATGTGATATCAATGGTGATAATATCACCCATCACGTTCTCTATTGGAAGTATAATTTTTCCCTAGCCTATTAAGGATAAGTCTGAATCCTAAGGAGATGTCTATGAGGAGCTCTCCTTTATCTAGTGAGGCATGCCCCCATGAATGATGTGTCATTTTTGCCTTGGCCATATAAAAAGAGTGCTTAGAGGGAAGTTTCTTGCACCATCCCATACTAGTGCATCCTTCTTCCTGTTCATGGTGTCATACCTACACTACACCAAATGTATATATATGTAATGCAATATGTAGATGCAATCCAATGAATCCCATGTCATCAACACATATAGGTGGACTCAGATGAAATCCATATCCTCGAACTACTGTAGTTTTGGTTGGAGTCAACATATGAGAGTGGATACCCCTTTTCTATTCCAAACTAACTTGTTCCTAAGTACCAAGACTAGGTTTGAGTACCTCTCTCTACATTCACACACACACACACACACACACACACACACACATATATATATATATATATATATATATATATATATATATATATATATATATATATATATATATATATATATATATATATATATATATATATATATATATATATATGTTTTTGATATCCCAAATATTCATGTTCGAGGTATCTTGGCTCTATATCATAGAACTACTACCATGACTATGAACTTCCTAACCATCACTAGAACCATATTAGCACCCATTGATGTTGTCTTATGAAACCCATCTAATTGGTTTCCTTACTAACGTAGAGAAAAGGCTAAAAAGATTTTAGGTTTGGAATCTAAGAGGCATCAACATATGCTCAGACTTTTGTTGAGGGAAAGATCAGTTGTAAATCTTGCAAGTAAGCCAAAATTCTTAGACAAGTTTGAGAGATTTAAATGATAAAGATTAAAGCCTTTATTTTATCGCACGGTCAACAAGATTTAATCAAGCTTGGTAATATTTGTCCACGAACTTGCGATTGGAACTACTTTGAAGTTTTTTCCATGTATTCGAAATAAAATTCCTTTTCGGGCTTATTCACTCAAGTTTCATTTATGGAATGGAAAAGTGTGAAGAAAGGAAGATGTTCCAAGTCTGAACAGAGTGAGAATGCAACCGTGAAGATGGTACTTAATTTTATGGAAGTTAAAACCATAATGTTTTGCCGTATCCTTAAAGGGATTTTGGTACAATCCAAAAAGCAATGAGTAGATGCTTAGACTTAAGAAGTATAGAGATTCTTGTAAAGTCTCCTCCGGGGTAGGTACCTAAAGTATCAGTAAGAAAGGAATCTAAAGACAAGAAGTAAAAACTCTTGTCACTACAAATTGGTCAAGAATAAGCCAACTAGACTTGAATCTCTAAAAACTCAAGTAGTTGGAATTCTATCTTGTTTTCATTTTAAAACCCTAGCACAGAGGAATAGAGATTCTATCAAGAGTTTTTCATGTTTTCAAGGCAAGCATGAGATCACGGAACATTCCTATGAAGGAATCAAAACCTAGAAATATCAAGTTAGAGGTAATGCCTAAAACTTCAAAATTCTTTTAAAAGAATTGAAGAAAGAAGGTACTCTATCAAGATATATGTAAGACTTCAGGATAAGTATCACTCACACATCAATGTGAATATAAAATAGGATGGTATGGGACACCTGATTTTATACTTAGATTGATATAGGAAAGATGGTATTGGGACATTATAACCGTGTATGATAACTATCTTTTAGTCCTTGAATGAAACTTCAAGTTAGATTTAATCCTCAAGGAAATTAAAACTTCAAATATGGAGTTCAAATTGAAGGAGAATTAGAAAATAATCTCAAGATAATGTTGGAGTTAGACCGTTTGCGGAAAGCACGCGAACAGCACAAGGAAGAAGAAGAAGCTTGGAGCACAACACACAAGACTGAATGTATTACTAGAGAAAGTACAAAGATAAGTAGCCCATTAGGGCAATAGGCGTATATACAAGCCGGGGGAAAAAAACCTCCTAAAGAGGGAAAAAAGTACCCGGCGGGTCCTAGAGTGTTCACACACATCACTACCTAAATATATCAACAAATCCCCCCTGGGAGTGATGCGGGTGAACAACGAGCTGGCACTCATGTATAAGGAAGTGCCGAGCTATGTGGAAATCACTCCACAAAAGGAAGTAAGCCCAAAGCTTTGCGGAAAGCTTCAAAACTTCTCCCTAGGCAGAGCCTTCGTGAAAAGGTCTGCAATGTTCTCCTGCGTGGGCACATATGCCAAGCCTGATCTCCCCAACAGAGAACCTCTCCCTGACATAGTGATAATGCACCTCAATGTGCTTAGTGTGAGCATGGAACACAGGGTTCCTCGCAACTGCCAATGCGCTCTGACTGTCAGTGAAGATGGTGGTGGCAGAAGACTGGCCAACACCCAAATCAGCCATAAGGCGTCTGAGCCACACACACTCAACAGTCGCTGTGAAAGCTACCCTATACTCGCCTCACAACTAGAAGTGGCCATAGTAGGCTGCTTCTTGCTCAACCAAGATATACATGAGCTACCAAGCATGAAGCAAAAACCACTGGTGGACACACGAGTGTCATAACAACCAGCCCAATCTGAGTCAGAAAAAGCATGCAAATCTGGCGGTAGTGATCCCCCCTTGGGATATAAACAACCCAAGTAGCCGAGTACCACTCAAGTAGCGAAAGATGCGCTTAACCGCTTTCCAATGTGTGACTCCTGGGCAATGCATAAACCTGCTCATCTGTGAGACAGCAAACTGAATATCTGGCCGAGTAATGCATAAGTAAATCAAGCATCCAACAGCCTGCTGATAGAGAACAGCATCAAATGCATCTCCAGCATCATGAAGACTCAATCGTAAACCTGTCTCCATAGGAGTGGCAATAGGCTTACAATCTTCAAGGCCAAAACGCTGCAATAATGTGTCAATATATTTCGTTGACACAAAGCCATTCCACCATCAACTTGCATAAACTGAATGCCCAAATAGTGATGCAAATGCCCCAAATCAGACATCTCAAATGAGGCATGCAAATCAGCCTTGAAATCAGCAATATGCTTCTCAAGAGGACCAGTGAGCAGCATGTCGTCTACATAGACAACAATGATCAAAAGCACATCATTAGTACGCTTAACATATAAGGTGCTTTCAGTTGGACTGTTCTCAAAACCATGTGCAATCAGATAGGTATGTATTTTCTCATACCAAGCACGTGGTGCTTGCTTTAAACCATATAACGCCTTCTTTAACCTGCACACCTGGTTTTCATGCCCTTTCTGCACAAAGCCACGGGGCTGAAAAACATACACTTCTTCATGCAAGTCACCATTCAGAAATGCTGTTTTAATGTCCAACTGATGTACATTCCAACCATGATGGGCTGCAAGTGCACAAATGCTCCGAACAGTAGTCATACGGCATGTAGGTGCAAAGGTCTCATCAAAATCAATGCCTCTTTCCTGCGCATAACCCTTTGCAACAAGCCTAGCCTTATACCTGTCAACTGTACCATCAGGTTTACGCTTCAGCTTGTATACCCACTTAGTGCCAATGGCCTTCTTGCCAGGAGGCAAGTCACATAAAGACCATGTACCATTCTTCATTTAGCATCATATTCAGATTGCATAGAAGCCATCCAATTTTTTGAATTTTGTGCTTCATCAAAAGAAACAGGCTCATTCTCATCACAGAGACTAGATGCAGCCATAGCATAGCAATCTAATGCAAAGGAGGTACTATGAGAGCCTGAACGAGTACGATATGACAAAGGTGCATCTAATTTGTTGTCACGCAAAGTCTGCACCAGCCATTTTGGCATAGTTTTTGCCTGTTCAATATCAACTCTCTCATCAACAAGTGCATCATGTAAATCTGCATCAGAAATGGAATGATCTCCATCATCATATGAAACCTGCAAAGGTTGAGAAGTTGCCTCATTAGGACCACGCTAGCCTGTCCACCTGTAAAAAGAGGCATCAAAGTATCATACATGTCTTTGGAGCTAACAGATGTCTCCTTAGTACATGAAAGCAATGGCTGAATAGCATCTTCCACAAAGACAACATCACGGCTAACCAGAATGCGTTTAGTCTGTGGATGATACAGACGATAGCCTTTACTTTCAGAACTGTACCCAACAAAAATACATTTACTGCCTTATCATCCAATTTTCTACGATGTTGTTCAAGCACTAATGCATATGCCAAACAACCAAAAACATGCAGATGAGCAACAGATGGCTTGCGGTCATGCCAAGCCTCATATGGAGTGATAGACTGCAACGCTTTCGTGGGACACCTGTTCAGTACATATGCTGCACACATGACAACCTCAAGCTAGAAACTATGTGGTAAAGCCTGACTTTTGACCATGCACCTCGCCATCTCCATGAGTGACCTGTTCTTTCGTTCAGCAACTCCATTCTGTTGAGGTGTATACGGCACTGTACACTGGTGTTTTATCCCACGTTCAGCCAGAAATGCATTAAAATCTGAAGACATATATTCCCCCCCTCGATCAGAACGGAGGGTGCCCATTTTACATGCTGGCAGATTTTCAGCCAAAACCAAAAACTGTTTGAAGCACATGAACACTTCGGACTTTGCTTTGAGTGGATATACCCATGCATGCCTGGAAAAATCATCAATGAAAGTCACGAAGTAAAGGTAATTTCCAAAAGAGGGTGTCTGCATAGGACCACATACATCACTATGTACAAGCTGCAATTTCTGCATAGCCCGAACTGTACCATCTTTTGGAAAGGAAGAACGCTGCATTTTGCCCAAAATACAGCCTTCACAAACATGTTTTCTAGGTGCCTCAAGTTTGGCAAAGAGGACACCATTTCAGATTTCTGCAGGCGTAACAAAACTAGCAAAATTCAGATGACCAAAGCGTGCATGCCAAAGCTTTGCATCTGACATAGCCTGAGAATCATGAACTGCACATGCCGAATCATTCACAAATTTTTCATAGTCTATGAGCTTATACAGCCCACGACATAAAATGCTAGAAGCAATAATCACATCGCCATTTGAGAGATCATGGACTGTACACCTGTCATCAACGAAATTCACAACCAAGCCAATCTTGGCTAATGCAGAAACTGATAACAGGTTCTTTTTGATCCCTGGCACAAATAAAGCATCTGACAAAGTGAAAGAACTACCATCAGCAGTAGTCAGAATGATCTTACCAACTCCCATAACAGGATAAGAGGAGTTATTGGCGCATGTGACAGTATTCCCTGTAGGGGCAGGCTCGAGTGAAGAGAAGAAACTGTGCTGTGAGGTAATATGTTTGGTTGCCCCACTGTCAAAGTACCAAACATTTGAGTCTATTGCAGACATGCACTGATCATGAGAAGATGGGTCAAAACTGCAGACAGTAGTAAACGCCCATTCTTCTTCCTGCACAAGATTTGCAGACTCTGTTTTTGGTGTAGAGGCCTCTGCAACAACCATTCCAGCCTCTTTCTTCTTTGCCTCTTTAGCAGCCAGTTTTGGACAGTTCTTTATAATATGATCATTTCCTTTACAGTACTTGCAGAACAATTTCTGCTTTTCTCATTTCTTCTCATCTTTATCCTGGTTCTTCGATTGTGCAGCATTTGCAGATTTCTGCTTACTAGTAGAAGAGCTCCATTTTCCTTTGCCCTTCTGACTAGCCAGGAAAGCTTGATCTGCAACACGCATAATGGACCTGTTCTGCCTGGACTGATCTTCCTGCAACAAAACAGAGACTAATTCCTCAAATGACAAGGCATTCGAATTGCCTTTCATCATCAATCGAAGAGTAGAGGCAAAACTCTGATATGAATCAGGAAGGCCATTCAGAACGGTCTGCACAAGTGAGCTATCTCGTATAACCTCATCAGCAGAAATCAATTGTTCCTTCAGGTCTTTGATCTTTGTAAAAAAACTGTCCATCGAATCACCTTCATTCATGTGCTCACTCTCCAACTGTTTTCGGAGGTAAGCAACACGAGCCTCATTCCTAGCCTGGTACAAAGTGGTAAGTGTATCCCAAGCATCCTTTGCTGTTCTGCAAGAGCGAATGTGAGGAATAATGGCACGTTTGACAGACAAAGCTATCAATGCATGTGCCTGGGCCTCTCTGCCATCCCAACGAATCTGCTCTGCAGTAGGTGCAACAGAAACAGCAGCACGAACAGGAATCTGCGGAATATCATCTTCGACACCATCTTCATCAGCTCCAACACCTGTATTTGCAGTACCTGTCGTTACAGGTGTAACAGGACGTCTTTCAACACCCTGCACAATGTTCCACAATCCTTTTGCAACCAGTACATGTCGCATCATATAAGCCCATAATGGGTAGTTGGTACCATCCAACTTATCCTCAACAGCCAACATACGGAATACATCACTGCTTCAGCCATGGCCGGTGACTAAAATACCTTGATGCAGAAAATTGACTGTATCTCAAAAAGTTGAATAGAACTGCCCAGACGAGTTCTGCTAGACCTGTAGCAGACTTCGAGAAACTTAAACTGGCGAACAGAAACTGGTATATACCTTTCACAAAAGGACGAAATAGCCTACACAAGCACTGCGATAGTGCGTTCGGAGGTCGAAACGAGCTCAGATCGTGATTTCGGTACCACACAGCAAAGCTGTTTTGATCTCGGAAACACCCTGAGTATGCTCACCAAATTTTGTGCGAATCTGAGACTGCAAACAGAGGAGTGTCGACAGCGCCCTAGAAGAAGCAACGACCTGCTCTGATACCAATTGTTGGAGTTAGACGTCTGCGGAAGCACGCGAACAGCACAAGGAAGAAGAAGAAGCTTGGAGCACAACACACAAGACTGAATGTATTACTAGAGAATGTACAAAGATAAGTAGCCCATTAGGGCAATAGGCGTATATACAAGCCGGGGGAAAAAAACCTCCTAAAGAGGGAAAAAAGTACCCCGGCGGTCCTAGAGTGTTCACACACATCACTACCTAAATATATCAACAGATACTTCAAGATCAAGTACTTAAGAAGATAGGAAGTAAAGTAACTTCAAAGATCTTCTTGAAACACTTCAAGCTAAAGTGTTGCTGAGTCAGAAACATTTAATAAACTTCTAAAGAATCCAGACTTTGACATTGAAATGATCCTTTCAACTAAGGAATAGAAGGACTAAGTGAAGTATCAATTTGTTTGTACAACTTGGTAAATTCAAATATTTGACTCAAAGAAATGCACAAGAAATGCATTCCTAGCAGGAGCCATAAAGATTGAAAATAGGCATGAACTTATTCTCAAGTAAAGGATTATTTGAGTCAGAAACTCATCAATAGAGCCTTAGTGGTTTGACACACTGATGTTAGATATGTTGGATTTTGGGATCCACAGAAGCATGCGAATAACACAAGGAAGAAGAAGAAGCTTGGAGCACAAAACACAATACTGAATGTATAACCACTAGAATGTACAAAGATAAGTGATCCGTTATGGCAATAGTGTATATAGAAGCCGATGAAGAAAGCCTCCTAAACAGGGAATAACATGCATCGGTGTTCCTAGTGTATTCACACATATCACTACCTAAAAATATCAACAAATCCCCCCTAGGAGTGATGCGGTGAACAAGGAGTTGGAACTCATGTATAAGCAAGTGCCAAGCTATGTGGAATGAATCCACAAAGGAAATAAGCCAAATCTTTGCAAAAAGCTTCAAACTTCTCCCAGGCATAGCCTTCATGAAAATTTCTGCAATGTTCTCTTGTGTGGGCACATTTTCCAAGTTGGTCTTTCCAATAGAACCTCCCTACCATAATGATAGTGCGCCTTGATGTCATAGAAGTGGCAATAGGTTTATAGTCCTCAATGCCAAAATGCTATAATAATGTTTCAATATATTTCACTCATAGAGCTATTCCACCATCAAGTTCCATAAATGGAATGCCCAAATAATGATGCAAGTGTCCTAAATCAGACATCTCAAATGAGGCATGCAGATCAGCCTTAAAATCAACAATATGCTTCTCATGAGGACCAATAAGGAGCATGTCATCTACATACACATCAATGATCATAAGCACTTCATTAGCATGCTTAATGTATAAGGTGCTCTTAGTTGGATTGTTCTCAAAACCTTGGGCAATAAGATAGGCATGTATCTTTTCATATCAAGCATGTGGTGCTTGCTTTTAACCATATAATGTTCTTCAACCTCCACACCTAGTGTTCATGCCCTTTCTACACAAATTCATGGGCTAACAACATACATTACTTCATGCAAATCACCATTCAAAAATGTAGTTTTAATTTCCAACTAATGTACATTCCAACCATGATGAGTTGAGAGTGCACAGATCCTATGAACAGTAGTCATTCAACATGTAGGAGCAAAGGTCTCATCAAAATCAATGTCTCTTTCCTAAGCATAACCCTTTGCAACAAGCCTAGCTTTATACCTGTACTGTTGCATCAAGCTTATACTTCAACTTTTATACCCACTCCGTGACAATAGTCTTCTTGATAGGATTCAAGTCCTGTAAGGACTAGGTACCATTTTTCATGATAGCATCATATGCAAATTGCATAATTTTATGCTTCATCAAATGCAACATGCTCATTCTCATCACAGAGTAGATGCAGCCATATCATAGAAATTTGATGCAAACGACGAGAGCGTGAACCAAATTTAATATAATAGAGGTGCATCTAATTTGTTGTCATACAAAGTTTACACTAGGCATTTTGGCATAGTTTTTGCCTCCTCAATATCTGCATTTCATCAATAAGTGCACCATGTAAACCTGCATAAAAAATGGGATGATCTCCATAATCACATGAAGCTGGCAAAGGCTAAAACTTTGCCTCAGTAGGACTAACATTAGACTGTCCACCTTTAAAAAGAGGCATCAAAGTATCATACATGTCTTTGGAGCTAACAGATGTCCCCTTATCACATGAAAGTAATGGTTGAATAGCATCTTCCACAGAAACAACATCACAACTAACCAAAATTTGTTTAGTCTATGGATGATATAGACGATACCCTTTACTTTCAAAACTATACCCAACAAAATACATTTCACTACTTTATCATCCAATTTCTTCGTTATTTGGGCAGTAATACAAATTCCAAATAACTAAAAACACGCAAATGAGCAAAAGATGGCTTGTGACCATACCAAGCTTCATATGGAGTAATAGACTGCAATGCTTTAGTGGGACACCTGTTAAGTACATACGTTGCACACATAACAACCTGAAGCTAGAAACGATCTAGTGAAGCTTAGCTCTTGACCATACACCTTGCCATCTCCATGAGTGACATGTTCTTCCATTCAACAACTCCATTCTATTGAGGTGTATACAACACTGTACACTGATGTTTTATCCATTCATATAGAAATGCATTAAAGTTATATCCCCTCGATCACAGAGGGTGCCCATTTTACATATTGATAGATTTTTAGCCAAACCTAAAACTGTTTGAAGCACATAAACACTTCAGACTTTGCTTTCAATGGATATACCCATGCATGTCTAGAAAAATCATCAATGAAAGTGAATGAAGGTGAAGATAGTTTCCAGAAGAAGGTGTCTGCATAGGACCATAGACATCACTATGAACAAGCTCCAATTTGCGGGTTGCCCAATTGAACCATCTTTTGGAAAGGATGAATGCTTCATTCGCCCAAAATATAGCCTTTACAAACATGTTTACTAGGTGCCTCAAGTTTGGGCAAAGAGGATAGCATTTTAGATTTCTATAGGCATAACAATCTAGAAAATTTTAGATGACCAAAGTGTGCATGCCAAAGCTTTGCATCTGACATAGCCTGAGAATCATGTACTACACATGCTAAATCACTCCTAGATTTCTCATAGTCTATGAGCTTATACCGCCCATGACCCAAAATGCCAGAAGCAATAATCACATCACCATTTCATAGATCATTAACTATACATCTATCATCAATAAATTTCACAACTAAGCCAATATTGGATAATGCTAAAATTGATAACTGATTTTTCTTGATCCCTAGCATAATAAAGCATCTTACAAAGTGAAAGATCTACATCAGTAGTAGTCAAAATTATCTTACCAAACTCCCATGATAGGATAGAGGAGCTGTTGGCACACGTGATAGTATTCCCTATGGGACAAACTCAAGTGAAGTGAAGAAAATACACTACGAGGTAATATGTTTAGTCGCCCCACTATCAAAAATACCCAACATCTGAGTCTACTACAGACATACAATGCTCATGTGAAGATGGGTCAAAACTGCAAGCATTAGTAAATGCACATTCTTCATTCTATGCAAGATTAGTAGACTCTGTTTTCTATGTGAGGCCCCTACAATAACCATTTTTGGCTTCTTTCTTATTTGCCTCTTTAGTAGCTAAATCTGGATAGCTCTTAATGAGATGATCACTTGCTTTACAGTATGTGCAAAACAATTTCTGCTTTTCTGATTTTTTCTCATCTTTCTCTTCCTTCTTCAAATGTGTAGCATTTGAAGATTTTTGCTTACTAGTAGATGAGCTCCATTTACCTTTGCCCTTCTAACTAGCTATGAAATCTTGATTTGCAACATGCATAATAGACATGTTCAACCTAGATTGATCTTCTTATAACACAACAATAACTAACTCTTGAAATGTTAAGGCATTTGGATTGCCTTTTGTTATAAAACAAAGCGTAGAAGTAAAACTCTAATATGAGTCGGGAAGACCGTTAAGAACTCTGTACAGGGTACTGCCAGCAAGGACTTCATGAGCGCAAATCAATTGTTCCTTCAAATCATTGATCTTTGTCTGAAAACTATCCATAGAAATCACCTTCATTCATGTGCTCACTCTCCAACTAATTCGGAGGTAAGTAACACGAGCCTCATTCCTAACTTGGTACAATGTGGTAAGTGTATCCCAAGATCCTTATCTATTCTGCAAGAGCAAATGTGAGGAATATTGGCACGTTTGGCAGACAAGGCTATCACTGCATGTGCATGAGCATCTCTACCAACATACAAAATATATCACTCATTTCAGCCATGGCCATTGACTAAAATACCCTGATGCAAAAAATTGATTGTATCTCAAAAAGTTGAGCAGAACTACTTTGGAAAGTTTTGCTAAACGTCAAGCAGACTTTAACATGCTTATACTAGCAAACCAAAACCTGTATATATCTTTGACACAAAAAGACAAAATAGCCTACACAAGCTTTGTGATAGTGCATTCAGAATGAGTTGAGATCCTAATCACCCGGAGTATGCTCACCAAATTTCATGGGATTTTGAGACTATGACTAGAAAGGCCTCGACAACACGCTAGATGAAGTGGTGACCTACTTTGATACCAATCATTGGAGATTGAGTTCAATAAAAGCATGCGAATAGCAAAACGAAGAAGAAGCTTGGAGCACAACACACAATACTGAAGGTATTATTACTAGAATCTACAAAGATAAGTTACCCATAGGGAAATAGGTCTATATACATCATAGGGGTAAAAACCTCGTAAATACGGAAAAAAATGCCCAAGCGGTCCTAGTGTGTTCACACACATCATTACCTAAAATATATCAACAAGATACCACACTAGTATCTGTGGTTGGATGATGTTTTCCATTTACTCTGAATCCTTTTGAGAATCTTGTTTATTTTTCCTCAAAGATCCGAAGAATGCTTCAATACCTTGTTGAAAGAGATC
>MU263166.1:20000-48165 GCA_020310875.1 Ceratopteris richardii | reverse complement strand
CCCCCCCCCCCCCCCCCCCCCCCCCCCCCCCCCCCCCCCCCCCCCCCCCCCCCCCCCCCCCCCCCCCCCCCCCGCCCCCCCCCCCCCCCCCCCCCCCCCCCCCCCCCCCGAATTCCAAATCATCCCTCAAATTGGCCAATCGATTCTCTAGCCCTTGAGAAGTTTACATGATTTTTTTGCACTCAAATTGGACCTCAAATGAGGGTTTAGGACCTAATTTTAACTAGGGTGGATACTAGATTCTGAATAGACTTATTTTTTAAAATCTATTGTTATGTTATGACACCTCTAGGTGTGAACCTCCTCTATTGGAGAATGAAGGGCATGAAGCCACTTGGCATACATGCTTAGGGTTGCATGGAGAAAGAAAAATACGTATAGGGCTATGTGTTTGGGAGGTGATTCAAGAAAATCTCTCATAGTTGCTTTTGATGACTTTGGCTTGTCTAATTTTAGATGAGCTTTCTCGAACTTTATGGAAGGTCCTCTTTCATGCAAAACACAATGAGAAGTTCATTGGGGGCCGGATAGAACATTGGTCATTAGAGCTACATTTTGCGGGACACAGAGAAGACATCAACAACATAGAAACACCTACACGTGATTGATCATACACACGATGATGCAGAGCCACTGTGCCTACCCAAGCAGGATCCCAAGAGGGAGAGTAAGCCCCCTCACTTAACAAGTGAGAGAGCTAAGAGCCTAATGCCATATATAAAGACCTTCCCTCACCGTTTGTGCCCATATATGGGATAAAAGCTACTTCTCGTGCAACTCTTTGAGTGAAGAGGGAGAATAAGGTCATCGAATTTTGGAGAAGGGAAGCAAAGATCTTGTGTTTTCTTCTAACTTTGAGCAAGCAATTGATCTGGCTATCATCAAATACACATAAAAACAGTAGATGTACCTAAGATTGCTTTTAGGACTAGGTACAAATGTTATGAGTTTTTAGTGATACCATTTGGTCTAAGTGTGAATTTTTTAAATAGGAGGCTCGATGTCTTGGCCATATCATCTCCAAACATGGAATTCAGATGGATCCTGAAAAGGTGCGAGCTATTATGGAATGACCTCACCCTAGAAACCTAGAAGAATTGCATATCTTCCTAGGTTTATCCAAATTCTATTGATGGTTCATTAAAATTATGCCAAGAGTGTTGTTCCGATGATGGACCAACTTAAAGGGAAAGGGAAAGCTTTTTAATGGGGAGATGAACAAAGAAGAAGTATGGAAAGACTAAATGTAGCAATAGCTACAACTCCATTGTTACAGATAGTAGATCCCAATCAAGCCTTTGTGGTTGATATTGACGTGAGTGATTATGCTATAGGAGCAATTTTGATTTAGGATGGTGGACCAGTAGCATTTGAGAGTAAGAAGTTAGAAACTGCTCAGAGAAATTACTCCATCTATGAGAATGAGTTGTAAATAAGAATTATGGAAAGACTAAAGGTAGTAATAGCTACAACTCCATTGTTATAGATAGTAGATCCCAATCAACCCTTTGTGGTTGAGACTGATATGAGTGATTATGCTATAGGAGTGGTTTTGATTTAGGTGGTCGATCAATAGCATTTGAACCTGCTCACAGAAAGTGCTCAATCTATGAGAAGGAGTTGTATGCCATTGTCCATGCTTTAAAGAAGTGACATCATTATTTGTATGGTGCCAAGGTGATGATAGTGTTTGATCAAGAAACTATTGGATGGCTCTCTAATCAAACAGACCTTAAAGGTCGTAAGGCCGAATGGGCTAAGTCCCTTCAAGAATTTGATTATGAGCTTAGTTATAGGAAGGGAAAATTTAATATAGTGATTGATTCACTTAGCTGTATGCCTATGCTCAATGGACTGAGTTTTACTGAGATCACTAGTGAGCTACTTGAGTCCATTATAGGGAAGTGTAGGATTGATCTTGCATATACGAAGATTTGGGAAGCCATATGCCAAGGGGATCATGCAGTACATGTTTCCAATGAGGATGAAGTATTGATGGGTACTCAAGAAGGATTCAAGTGGAAGAATTATAGTATCCATGATGGATGTTTGTTATATAAGGGTTTGGTGTTAAGAGACAGTTTTATTGGCTTGAACTTCACAAGGACGTTCAAGAGTATGTGCTTAAGTGCACTAAATGCTAGGTCAATAACTAAAAGGTTAAAGGTTGGAGGATTGCTCCACCCATTGGATATTCCCAATGGGAAATGAGAGAGTATATCTATAGATTTCATAGTAGGATTATCTAAGACTCAGAGAGGGCACGACTCAGTCTGGGTAAATGTGGATAGGTTAACCAAAATGGCTAGGTTTATTCCAACATGTAGTACAATGAAGACACACGAGTTGGCCAAATTGTTTGTAGAGGACTTATACCAATTATATGGTCTTCCCTTAGACATTGTTTCTGATCGGGATAGGAAATTTACAAGCCATTTCTAGAGAGCGATCTTCAAAAGGTTGGATACTAAACTTAGTATGAGTATGACTGAGCATCCACAGTCAGATGGGCAAACAGAAAGGGTTAACCAAATCTTAGAGGTATGCTACGAGCATATGTAAATGAAAGGCAAACTAATTGGGAAGAGTACTTACCTATAGTAGAGTTTGCATATAATAGTGCCAAGCACTCTTCCACATGGTATAGTCCATTTCTGCTTATGTATGGGTTTCAGCCAAGATCTCCTTATGCAATTGGCTTATAGAACGAGGGAGTTCAAGCCGCAAAGGATTTCTTGGTAGAAATGAACGATATGCTTAGACTTGCTAAAGGCAGTATTAGGAAACCTCAAGATCGATCTAGAGCCTATATTGATTCTCAAAGAAGAGAAATCAACTTTGAGGTAGGAGACCAATTCTATCTTAGAGCTCCATCTAGGTTTGAAACCATGAGGATGGGACCTTGTCCTAAACTATCTCCTAGGTATTGTGGTCCACTCCTAATACTTAAGAGGACTGGTTAAATGGCTTAGCAGCTCCAACTTCTAGACAAAAGTAAGATTCATCCTGTATTTCATGTCAGCAGGTTAAAAAAGAAATCCGGAGAATCTAACAACCTCATTCCAAATAGTGAGGTGATAGAGCCCATTTTTGTTCTATCTATTCCACATGAGCATGAGAGCATACTACGTACTCGAGAAACACGGATGAAGAGTCACTTATATCAAGATTGCCTAGTTAAGTGGAAAGATAGTTCATAAGATAGTGCTACATGGGAGCGGATTAGTACCTTACAAAGATGGTTTCCCGCCTTTATGAAGACTATCCAAGAGCCTTCTTAAGGGGAAGGATATGGGGAAACACTACAGAGAGATGACCATGTACACCAAATACATGGGGTTCAGTGGGAACATCACATATATTCTTTCTCTTCTCACCCATGCCTTCCATGCTTAGGTTTGAGGACAAATCATAACTTAAAGGGAAGGAAATGTTATGTTATGACACCTCTAGGTGTGAACCTCCTCTATTGGAGAGTAAAGGCATGAAGCCACTTTACATACATGCAAGGGTTGCACGGAGAAAGAGAAATATATATAGGGCTGTGTGGTTGGGAGGTGAATCAAGAAAATCTCTCATAGTTACTTTCGATGACTTTGGATTGTCTAATTTTAGATGAGCTTTCTCGAACTTTGTGTGAGGTCCTCTTTCATGCAAAATGAAATGAGAAGTTCACCAGGGGTCGGATAAAACAAAAGTGAACAAACCCTTATTTGTATTCTTCTTATTCATGTTTTCTTTATGTGTTTGAGAAGTTTAATTTTATAACTTCCTCATTCATACGTGGGATTCTCTTATGTTTGAGCGATTATTTTTCAAGAAGGTTAGGTCCAAACATTCTTCTTAGTTTGGACTTTGGTAGGTTATAGAAATGGAAAAACTTACACATGGTTTCAATTGACAATATCTCGTTACACTTGAGCGGAATCTTCATGCTATGTTCGGCAAAAATTTAGGTTTCCATGAAAAATGAACAAAATGAAAATGAGTATACAAATAAAAGACATGAAAATGCGAGTGTTGCTTATGATCATAATTAGAATTTAGGTATGATTTGAATGAGGTAGGGAAATACACTTCCATAGAATGTAATGTTCTAATGTTCACATGGAGCAGTATCTTTCATGAGCATGCCTTCAAGTCAATAGGTTCATAACATTTGATGTTCTATATTCCACGTAGAGTGGAAGGACACCTCTAACCTCTAAACAAGTTTGTGTGGAATGTTTCACCCACCTCCCCCCTCTTTCTTGCCCATAAATGTCCCACCTACCATGGTTTCATTTATTATGAGTGTCCATGGGAGTAGATGAGCATAATACGATTTTACTTTTTATAAAGATTAGATGGAATCCACATTCTTTAGAGATGGTTTTTGTTGTGCTAGCCTAAGTGAAGGATTTCTAGCTATCGTTTCTGTGTACTTATAATTGTTTTGTGGGATGAACTCATCTCCCTAAAAAGGAAGGAATGAGGTATAGAAGAAAGCATTCGCTCCACTTATCATTGTCTTGTGGGATGAACTCATTTCCCTATCCACAAGCTTGTATATTGTCCAAAATTACTTGGAAACCATCATCTTCTAAATAAAATTATGTGCTAGTTAAAGTCGGACAGGAAAATTATGATTTTTTTTGGTTCCGAACTACTCTAGCTAGAGATAGAATCTATGCCAATATGACTTGCGAAAAAGGTATCCATTTTTTGCGTTTCACCTTGGTGAAGTGGTTTGGCAACCGATAACTTTACAAAACACATTCACATGATGTACTACCATTTACAAGCACATTCACATAAGTGACATTGTTAGCACAAACCATATTCAGTATTCTATATCACTCACACACTGGGTCTCCAAGAACAAATCAATTGGAAGCAAGCTCTTATTGGTGAAGCGATCGGTTGCTCTGCGGCATTGTGGAATGCGATCAGGGGAGAGATCCTTTGGAAGATTTGGCAGGAAAGATGCGCTCACAACTTTGGCAATACCCCCAAGGAGTGGTCGCTCGAGAAGTCCCTATTACTTCTTGCCAAAAGAATAGCTAATTGTAAGAAAAACCCCACCTTCAGACATCACAAAGAGCTATAGTATGTCAACAATAAGCTTAAAACCAAGTGGGCTCCGCACGATGGGGATGCGAGGTTTATCAGCCTCCTCTATAACTTCATGTACGCTTTGCAAGGTCGTCCATGAAGGCACGAAAAGAAAATTAGACTTCAGAAACATATCAGTTGGCAACAAGCTCTGCTAGAAGAAGCGATCGGTTGCCTCGCGTCTCTCTGGAACACCATCAGATGGAAGGTCCTATGGAAGATTTGACGGGAAAGATGTGCTCATAACTTTGGTGACTCCCCCAAAGAGTGGTCAATTGAGAAATCACTATTCCTCCTTAATTGTAAGAAACCCCCTTTAGACTCCTTTTAATAAAAACTAGCTGAAACCCATGTGGGCCCCGCATGTGGGTGATGAGAGGGTGATTTACCTTTTGTGTAATGCCATCTAAACTCTGTAAAAACTACCTCCGCTCTGTGGGATTCGGGGGATCCCACGGGCACTAGTCCCCATCTCTTGTACTTTTCTTTTATTTAATTCAAGTTCGAAAGAGTAGGCTAAGGCCCAACTTCTTTTATTAAAAAAAAACTAAACCTTAAGTAAACATAAAAAAGACAAAGTATTTGTTTTTTTTTAAAAGGAAGTTCGACCTTGGCCTATTCTCCCGAACTTTAATTAAACTAAAAAAAGAAACAACTTACAAATAAATGGGACTAGTGCCCTTAGGACTCCCCCAATCCCACAAAACAAGGGTAAAATGAACAAATTATTTAACATAAGCAGCATCGACACACCTTAATGTCAAAAGACATTAAAGGACAAGGGTCAAGCCCATGGAAACCTATTTTTTTTCTAAAGAAAAGTTTGAATAGATTTTCCATCAAAAGCGTACTCTCACATATACGTGCCAAAGCCACATGTTCATGAAGACATACTCAGAGATGAATGAAGACCTAGTTTCACTCCATATTTGTTCTTTTACAATGTCGAGTACACGTTTGGAACAAGTTTTTGTATGAAAACATATGAACGACAATGATCATACAAGGTCTTTTAACTTTTTTTCTTTTTTTTAATTTGTTCCATCGTGTATGTATGAGCCTATGAGGGAGAGTTTGTTTCGTTTTGACGGAAGACCAATGTGAAATGTGGTTTAAGACCAATAGGAGAGAGACCCGACCAGATCTAGAGAGAGAGAAAGGACGAGAGTCTGTATATCTGTGTGGAAGAATAGAGAACGCCATGTAATGAGAGCGCGAAATGCGTGTAGGAAGAGGATGAGGCAAGAGAGAGATTTGCAGCAGCTTGAGAGAAGTTAGAGAGAAGAGATTTTCAAGCTTTGACGCAGAACAGGCCGAGGAGAGCACCCTTCTGCTGCTTCTCTCTCCTCTAACATTTCGAGCTTCTCACAGATCGCCGTTGGCTCGCTCAGGTGCATCTCTTTCTCTCTCTGTCCCTGCTTGTTCTCCTTGTCCCTGCTCCCTCTCTCTCTCTCATCCGCTCTTCTCTCCTCTTTTAATCCATCTCTCTTATCTGTCATCAATCCTTGATCCTCTCTCTCTCTCTCTCTCCTCTCTCACCTCTCACTCTCCACTTCACTCTTACAGTTCTTCCCCTACTCTCATTATGTTAATCCCGTTCTTTCCATCTTTTTCTCCCATACTTTGAAGCGTGTCGGAAGTGGTTTCATTCACCTTCTCTATCATCTACCATATCTTGATTTTTCCTCTCGTCAAGGAATCCCACATTCTGACTAGTTTTCTGTCCCTTCTCTCGTGTTCAACCTCACTGTACCATACTACCATACACTCCGCGCATATCCTCCGCATTTGCCCATTATCCTCACTATTACTTTCTAACTCACCTCTCAGTTATACCCGACTTAAACTTTCTTCTTAGGGCTCTTCATCTGCTGTAAATGAAAATTGATACAGATCTGGCCAACTTACTCCCAATGAGGGACATGCTGAGAAATTTTACCCTCAAAGTGGCTTTCGATATTGTTGATTCTGAATAATGACTAGATCTGACTTGTGAAGCATGGTTTGCGTTATATCACAGAGAGAGAGAGAGAGAGAGAGAGAGAGAGAGAGAGAGAGAGAGAGAGAGAGAGAGAGAGAGAGAGAGAGTAATCAATGTAAGGGAACAACTCATGAAAGACCTGCAAGAATTTCCAATTTGAATCTTTTGGTTGGAATTATTTGCATTTCGTTGAAGCTGACGCTGCAAAACCCTGGATCATTGTTGCAGAAGAAATGGAATGCTTATCGCCAACCGTCAGCTCTACACTTTTTTCTAATATCCAAACATGTCGTAATTGTCTTGATGGAGATATGAATAGATTATACTGTTTATAATAAACTCGTTTTTGTGTCTGATAGCCTCTGCGGCCTCTGTTTGTCCGTCTTTCCCCCTTCAAAATAGTCGAGGTTCCAGTGTTACACTTTGCAGATTTTGTCTCGTCACTTTTCGCGTGTTCGGAACAGGCGCACCATTTTGCCGTTTCGATAGAAATTGTCGTGGAACAATGAGTCGAGTCTAGTAGACAAATTAATGCAGGAAGAATTTTGTGAACAAGTATGCTGTTTCGTCTCATGAGGATTTTGCTGTATCATGAAATTTTGAAGCATTAACCTTCTAGTGTATTGTAGGATCCTGGAGGTGGCTCAACGGGCCTTGCATTTACTGAAAAACTTGCACGCCGCACGATATTCAACAGCCTTGTTTCCTCAAGGATAATTTTTGATCGTGCAATAGTTCAACACGTGCTGTTATCTTTGGTCTGGGGGAGTGATGCTCATTTCCACGTGAATCCTTGGATTCTTTCTATCAGCAGACGCATATTTGGACGTCGAACCTCTGAGCTTGTCGAGTTTTATGTAGTGTACATGCGTATTATTCATGTCAGCCACGCAAAGTTTATATTTCGGAAAATCTACGATGGTCATTACTCGGGATCCAAGTGGATGGATCTCTAATTACCCCGTTTAGTCTATTTTCGGCGTTTTTTTGATTGAAAATAATTTAGACTTTATCGAAAGACATGTAGAGAATTCAGGTCCGGGCTGTAGAGAATCCACACGTTTCATTCTACTACCTTTATGAAAGGGAAAGGGAAGGCTTTGCAAGCGATCTATTTAGCAGAGAGCATGAATAGATGTACTAGTTTTCTGACACAGTACGGCTAGCAACAGAAAAAAAATACGAAAGAGGTTCTCGGCTAGTATATAGCCTTCTGCAATTACTTGAAATCCATGCTTCTGTCATTCAAGCAAAGTGCTGCGTTAGTTACTACTTGCGTTTCTCTAGGCTATTTATTTTTGATAAGCTTTTCACCTAGATTGCCAAGACTTCACGTTCTAGTGAATTTTACGATGTTGGATCACTTACAATCCGGGTTAACTTCTGAGATTATTATTAAGTTTCCCTCCCTTACATTTACTGAACAGCTTGGATTCTGGTGTCTCCAGGACATGCATACTTGTTTCTTTTGATGGCACTGTCTCTCTTTTACTGTCCCTATGAATAGAAGAGAATTTCTATTCAAACATTGATTTTGCAGGCAATTATATGAAAATCTCACAATATGGGTTTTAAATCTAAAAGGCGGGAGCTTTGGCAACTGTCTCCATGCAGTTGCTGCTAACTCTTTGCTATCATGTATTTGGATTTACATTTAGAAGAAAGATCTGAGTGCAAATGTTCTGCTGATATATTGTGCAGTTCTGTGTACCGTTCTATCTGATAACTTGCATACTGTCTTTGTATCTGCACAATGTGGCCAGGTTCTCAACATCATGATCTTTTGGAGTTTGTAAAATGAAACAAGGTGCTCCATGAGCTCAACTTTTTGGCTTCTTTGAACGTGAATTGACAAAGCTTGATACAGATCATGACTTAGCCTTCTTTTGAGTATGTATGACAAAGGCTTGCAAAAGTCTTATCCAACCTATCTTATCTAGGGGCAGAGGATACGTGTAGATGGCCTTGAGGGGAGGTAGAGTCTTATTGTTCTGGGGTATAAACTAAAGAAGGTCATGTTCAAAACAAACTCAGTATTGCTTCCTAAGACCCACATTAAATTAATAGTTTTCATGACATCTTTGCTGATATTTGTGCACAGTCTTTAACATATATGAAGCATCTACAAGCCCACAAAAGTTTTCACGTTACAAATAAGAACTTCAGTTGTTTTGAGGCTTTTCTAGGGTTTTGTTTTGGTGCCAACTCTCCCTACTACCTCTTTCTTTGTTTTCTTGATAAAGGTTAACTCGAGCAGTGACTTCAACAAATCATTATTTGGGAGACTTTAGCTATCTTAAATGCAATTCATAATTCATTTTCGTGATATGTTAAAAGAATCTGCCTCTAAGTTCTTGTGTTCCAACTATTATAATTTTTGTTGCATGATATGCATTTCAAGATTTTTTGACCTAGTCCTCAATGGTGTAGTATACACTTTTTGTGATACATCATATTTTTGAATGAAAGACTTTTTAACTGATTACTCTTGTAATTACAAAACATGACATGCTCTCTTGTTCCACTCTTTCAATGATACAAAAAGGCAACATTGATTCAAAGTAAGTAATATGAGTATCGATGATGATCGATGCTATTGCTAGAGACATTCATGATTGATGCTTTTAGTGGAAATGCTAATTATTAATGCCTTACATTGAAAAAGGGGAAACTAATGTTGGGCAAGTTATGATCTAGCACTTGATGAGAGGGAAGATTAGAAAATAACTATAATTAAACACTTAAAAGAAAACATAATTATACTTTCACGTATAAGGGAAATAAGGTCTCAAGGAATCTGAAGTTTCAATTTCTTCGGTAAAAATTATTGGTCCCATTAAATAGCCGCTATTGAGTAATAGAAAAAATGTTGTACTACCATTCTTTTACAAACGATGATGTTACTTCTGAATTCATTTTATTGAACACTATAAATCATCTCCCCCCCCCCCCCCCCCCCCGCCCCTTTAGGGTTGAGTTTGCCTTTTCCTTGGGTGATTCTTTAGATTTGGTGGAGAAAATATGGGCAGCCTATTTTCTCACTAGGTTGATAGATTGATTTGCCTTGGGATCGAGACTTTAGAGTGGAGGCATAACAATGTGTATTGGTTGCAATGACTAGACAACATGAGTGCTCTACCCAATTTTTTGAAGTTTTGTGATTCTTTATTTTAATTTTTTGTGGATTAAATTACTTTGTAGTCATAAATTCTTGTATTGAGGGTAATTGATGCTAAGAACAAAGTACACATTGCACTTTCATCCATGAGGAAGCTCTTTCAATTGGTTGCTTACTAGTTACAATATCTAGAGTATATTGATGATACTATGTCATTTGTTGAAAACATTGATGTGCTTTACTACACAAGGACAAATGTAGGGTCGAGTTTTGTGGTTTGACATCTCATTGAAGAACTTTGGCTTGCATTGCTATGCTTTATGGTTGGTGGAAGTTTAGAAGGATGCACTACAATAATATAAAGTAATAATCTTCTTTAAAATCATCTCATTAGTTTGATGTGTCCATGCTGATTGAATTAATTACAACAAGAGAAGGAGATTTTTGCTAAGTGTCCTTTTCGAGGGTCATGTACCAAACTTGGCTCCCCAGCTTCCAATAGGCAAAAGTTGCTTACATGGAACATCGCCAATATCAATGTAGCATCCTATCCCACTTTGCTTGAAAGTAGTTGGAATTAAATCCTTTCCTTGGAAACCAGGAATGAATTTGGTTGTATATGGAGGATTGTTTGGTAAGTCATATCGTGGATTATCTTTCTTTTTTTTTTTAAATGAGGTCTACCATGTATGACTTAAATGAGCTAGGTCTCTTTGGGTATTGACACTTTGGTTTTAGTAATGATCTTGGAGGTTGTCAATTTGAACTTTTGATGAGGTTCTCTTGTGATAAGGTTTTAGCAAGTCAAGTACATGTTGATCTACCTCGTGTTCATGGCACTTTGAAAGCTCATGAATATTTTGAAGTCTCAAAGAGCTTTATTTTGTGACCTTGAATTCTCATTTTACAATGGTTGAAGTTCGTTATACCTAGTTGAAAATGACCCCTTTCACATACCCTCTCTGATGGACAAAGGAACAATCCTTCCTTTCAAAGTAATTTTTGATTTATTCTTTCCTTATTTTTGTACTCTATTATTTTGTGTGGTTGCTTTCGGTTTGAAGTTAACATGTGGATGAGAACTCTTTGCTTTTGGCTTCAAGTAAGCCTAGGCTTCTTTAATGTGGAAGAGGCTTGTCTTAGGCTTTTGAGGACTTTGAAAATTTCTTGTCCCTTGTTAAGTTATACCATCAAAACTTTACCATTATTCTCATTGAAATTGATGTTCTTTACTTGAGTGATATCACATTTATCTACATTTTATCTCTTAGTCTTGTAAGTCAAATGATCTTCTCCAAAGATCTTAGATTTTGGGCTTAATCATCATCATAAATAAATACATCAATTTTGTTAGTATACATGATTTAAGGAAACGATTGGCATAGGAAGCAAGAAGTTTATTGAACTAAGAAGCATGAAACTCATCTTCAAGCTTCTCAATACACTCTCGAGATATATGTGCTTTTGAATTGATTATGTTTATATGGGTAAGTGCATCTTTGAGTTGTGGGAGGTCATATGTTAAGTGTGGTTGCCACTCCGTTCCTTATATCACTTTGATATTTCTTGTTGATATGAAGAGCATAAAGTCTTCCCATTAACTTTTGTGTCACAATGAAATAGAATTCAACTCATGTAGCCATGAACGAACAAAAGGTTTCTACTTACCATCATAGAATGGACTTCATTGAATATCATAGTGAATTGTTTATGATATAGGCATAGGGACAATCTTCAATAGACGTTCATCCCACTCAAAGATTTTGTTGTTGTCTCTTATGGAGATTTTGTGTGAGAAACAAACTTAAAAAAGAGAAAGCATGCTTTGGTGAGATACATCCCTAGATAGAGGGGAAAATGTAAGAATGGAATCATTTTTGTTTCTCAAAATATCAATTCCACATCCTCGAAATGCAAGCAACAATTGTCTCTATATGAGCATGATGCTTTATTAGAAATTTTCAAAGCAACTTGTATAAAGAAACGTATAGCTTTTCTAGGTTAAGAATATTTCAAAGGGACTTAAAACTCTTAATTAACTAATGTATCAAATTCAATACGTAGTGGAACTTAGTTTCACTCAAATTTAACCAAAATGGAGCTAAAGGGTGCTCTTGATGTGATGCAGTTGTTAAATCATAATCTCAAAAAAACTTTTTTTTTTTGAAGCCTCTAGCCCATGGTATCTCATGTAAAGGGTTCACACATATGTTCTCAATGCTAAATTTGCATGTGCCAACAATGCAAGAGACTCTCCAACAATCATGTATACGATGTTGAGGATGGTAAACGAAGGTAAAGGATTTGAGAAGCTTCCATTTTGCTTTTATTGCTATGGTTCTGATGAGCATTACACTATAATCGTATGTTTTAAAATCTAGCTCTTTAGTAGGTGAAGCTTTACTTTGTGAGATGGTTTTTATTAGCACATTGAGAGCTACACATAGAGCTCAAGAATATGAGATTATGCTACTTTGTTGAAGTTGCTTTGAGTCAAATCAACATGACGTTGACTTGACTTTCTTGACTTTAATTTCTTGCACATTGCTAGGAATCTATCATGTAATATTTTCAAGAACACAACACTCAGTCTTTGGAACCAAAGAGATTTTATACTGTAGAGTCTACTATAACGATACTTTTGAAGTTATAGTTGTTAACTTGTTTGTTTGTATTGAGCACTTTTTAGGTTAAGTTATCATGATCAATCGTCCTTATGAATTGCAAGATTAAGTAAGAAATACTTGAGTAACTTGCTAAGAGAATGAGTGAGACACAAGCTTTGAAAAGGATCCCCATGTAACTAACATGAGGAAAAAGTAACCTAGTAAATGTGATTCATCATGATTATCATGGAAAGGGTAATTGCACATCTCTACCACTTGAATGTGTGATATGGGAGAAAAAAAAACATTGGCACAAAAAAAGAGCAAAAGGGATTTTGGATGAGAGAAAATTCAAGTGTGTGCAAATAAAATGTGGAAGACAAATATGGAGTCAAGAGAAGCATGGAGTTATTCAACACTCAAATCGTGGGAATGCATCCATTGAATGAGAGCCAATGGTCTATTCATGTATGCATAAGGTTCACATGGATTGACATAAGATTATCATAAATAACTTAATTGGAAGAAAAAAGAGTTATGCATCGCCCTTAGACCTTGCAAAAGGGGGCCTTTGCACTCCCCCCATTAAGGTTCTATGGGGAAACACAAGGCTTTTATTCTTGTTTTGAATGGCAACCCGATGGCCCAAAAGTTTATGCCCTACCCAACCTAATAGCTAAGCTCACAATGATCATCTATTACCATCAACGGTCACACATAGACCTCATCTTATTTGGATGTTAGGGTTCTGCAAATGTTTGGGCTCTCACAATGGCTTCTCCTCATAATGGGGGCCTTACAAGTTACAACTTAGAGCACCATGAAATTACATGTACAAGAGTGTATGCATGGCCACTTGTGGACTTACACATATCCACATCATCTGCCATGTTTGAATCACATAATCCTTTTAATTCCAATGGGGCCTTCCCATAACATATGCATTTATATGTGGTCCCTTTCAAATATCTCAAGATGGATTTGACTACATCCCGATGAGCTTTGCCAAGATGAACCATAAATGTGCTCACAACCCCCTTTTGCATGACAATATCTGACCTAATAGCAACCATGGCATACATAAGTGATCTTACTCAACTTGGAGGTGGTGGTAGCTTTTCTTCATCAACTCCAATGTGTGCTACACATAGTTCTCTTTTGAGTATTGTTTTGTGTACTTGGTTAGAGAAGAGTTACAAACTCGGAAGAGATTATATCTTAATCATTGGAGCTTAAAAGTTAGCATTTTAGTAATGCATCTCTACCAAGTTGTACATTTTGCAAAATACATTTTAGAGCTCTTTTGAAAGTATGTAAAGCTCTTTCTACCATAATGCTCACCATAACTATTGATAAGTAATGATCACTATCACTTGAACTAAAAACAGCAAATAGGAAATCCATGTGCAACATTATCATATACAAGGATTGTTTGAAATTCATACTTGATAAACTTGAAGAATTCTAATGACGAACATAAACAATCTACTAATATGGTGTAAAAGCAATATTTTTAGTGCTTGTAGCGTAAATTTGTTTTTGTATACCATAGAGACTAATAATTTCTAAAAAGCCATCTCTCAAAGGAGGACTCTTAGGCCCTTGATGGTCCATGTCACAATCTTCATTATTTGTACCTAAGTATTTGATACTATCTCTTCGTCCATAGCTGTTAGAATCTTATTTGAGATGGAATTCAGATATTGAGTATTTAAATTGTCATACAAAAAATGATGTTAAGAAGCCATGTCAATGTAGGTTGACTCTTGTTTGAAATTGGGCCTTACTTTTTGTTGTTTTTGAAGTGACTTTAACAAAGTAATCATCTTGATGCCCTTTTGGAAGGGTTGCTTTAGCAATGACATGTTTGAAAACTCGTCATAGAAGTTCTATAATTAGCTTGCTTCCATCCCTTCAACCTTACTTGATTGGGTATCACATCTTTATTGTCCCAACAAATTTGATTGTTTTTTTTTTTCTTTGTGCTTGTTGATAAAGCGTTGGAATACTTGGTTCTTATGGATATCGATCTTGTCATATGGGTAGGTGCAAGCCATTTCTATTTATTGAACTTAAGCTTGGGTAATTCTTCAAGAAATGATCTACTTGCGACGATGGAAATAAGTTCCAACAAGAGCACTCCTCTTCAAATAAAACAAAACCTTACCATAGAATTATTGATTAATAAATATCTTACTAGGAAATGGGCTTTCTTTTCGACCTTGCAATATATTCTATTTTCGTTTGGGGCTGCAACATGGGGTACATTGATTGTTACTAAAGAAAAGTTCCAAGGTTTGGAATAATGCAAAATGGGAATATGTTATTTTGATAGTGTAAGGTAAAAAAATTAGGGAAAAAAAAGAAAAATTAGGGGAAAAAAAAGAAAAATTAGGTTTCTATATATTATCTGTTTTTATTTTGAATTGAAAAAAATAAGGTTGTAAAAGGACAAAGTATAGATCCTTCAGGGATTTTTCTATACAATTCAAGTACTGTAAGATCTATTGAATATTGTTTTTGGGTATCATCTATGAGTCTTCTGGAGCAAGTTTTGATGCACTCTTGAAGTACGTCTTCCTAATCTCTTTTGCTTTTGGACCTACAATTCGGTACTAGGGCAAGCTGGTGCTCTTTCTATCATTTTACTCCTTTTTTTCTCATCCCGTGTGAGAGATTATCATTTTTTTGGAGAGATTTTTGAAGTGCTTGTTAGATTTGGACATGATAATCAGCTTCGGTAAACTTTGGTCAAAATTGCACCTATTTATCAACTTTGGTCAAACTTAATTAGATTTTTATTTGTTGGTCACACAATGTTGGTGGTCAAAGGGACTTAGCTTGCTGTACATATTAAGGTTAAACACTTTCGTTTGTGTATTGTGAAAGAAAAAGCACTTGCACATTGCTACTCAATCTTCTCTTTCTCTCTTAATCTTCTCTTTTGAAATTATTTGTCTATGCTTGATCTAAGTTTTGCTCCTTTAATTATTTTCTTCATCTTTGTGTTTATTTGCATGAGCTTCTGAACACTTTATGCAAACATGTCTGCTTTTGTACTTTTGTGCAGTAATTTGGTGCTTTTTGTGTTGCACTAGTGGTTTATGTATGCTCTTATGTACTTGTTTTCTTACAAGTTACCACAAAATTAATAGTTATGCTTTTGTACTACGCATGACCCTAGTCTATGTTCATTGGTTTCTTTGTAGTTAGCTGCATTGTGAGCATTAGTTTGAGTCTTCTTACTCTTGTTTTGCTTTCATGATATGTGTACTTTGTGCACTTAGTCTACAATATCAATTTGTCGGTCTGTATATGAGATTTGTTCTTATTAGCTAGGTGTCTTTCCTTTCTTGCACCACCAACTTTATTTATGAGAGAAGATTATAAATCTTTGACTTTTGCAAAACTCCAGGTTGTATTACTTCAAGAGGAATAAACCAAGAAGAATTTAGCGATCGATCCAAATTTTTTAGAGTTGCCATGCTATCAAAGAATAAAGAGAATGCTATGTCGTCCCAAAAAGGTTAGAATCAGAAGTAGGTCAAATTTGGCCTTAATTTCCAAGTCATAAATCAAATGAAAAGAACTCAGGCTTTTGTTTTTATTACAAAAGTTAGTCTCGACAAAATGGAATGTGAGAAGAGAATAATGAAGGAGAAAAGAGACGGACAAGAAATGAATATGAAAAAAAAATCATGATGATTCTACATCAAAAAGTTACAAAGAAGGTGCCACCAACACAGTTAAAGATTGATATAGTTTAGACTATGCTTTATGACTATACTAGGATTGGTTGATGCTCAAGAATATCTAGTTTCTCATGCTTTGAAGACATCTTATGTTTAGTGCAACAAGACTACAATTACGACCACCACATGCTAGAGAGATGACTCTCCTCCCAACCTTATGCCTGTATATATAGCTGCTCGAATCAATGAGGACCACAAATGTAACTAGAGTCCACAAGTGCATGTGCAATCTCCTCCACTCCTTTCATATCTTCCACTAGAGTCTACTAGTGGTAGGAGTGTTCTTGACCATTGCTTTAGCACCTTCCACTAGAGTCCACTAGTGGTTGGTGTACTCACCTCTTGAGTTAAGTCTTCTTCGACTCAAGTTAACGTGAACTTGAGTTAGAAGGCTCTAGAGCTCTTTGGGCAAAACTCTCTTCCCATGCTCCCCATGGGAGTTGAACCCAAGACCTCCTCCTTCACAACCTTGAGACTTAACCACTAGGCTAAGTGGTTTACTTTGTTTAAGAGAGCACATGGACTTATACTTAAGTTTAGTCTCGAGATCTTTGGCCATACAAGAGTGACCAAACGGTGTCCGATTTCAGATCTGTCTAAACCGACTGGAACCTTAGATCATAGACTTACTTTATTACATTCTTCTCCCCTTGGGAAAGATCTTCGTCCTCGAAAATAAAGCTATATATATAACCGTAGGCAACCCCCGAGCCTCATGTTCTTAAACCGGAAGAACATGGTCATGTTCTAAAACTAGAAGAACATGTCTCATCTCTGTGGTGGGATCCCTGCCCAAATGATTAAAACACCATATGGCTTTGCACTTTGATAAACTGGCCAAAGTACAAAGTAGTGAATGAATTATAAGGGTCGATCTAAAAACATCCCTAGCCACTTCAATGTGTCTTGATGTGCGATCTAGGCACAAACATATGAAATGGATGGATTCCATTTACTAGTTCATTTTTAGGCATGACTGGTGCATGGACTTTAGTAACTATGATTGGATTTGTATCCCAATCAAGACTTTGAGAACTCTTGATTCACTTGCATTTGATTTAGAAAACCTGAAGTTTGGTTGATCCAAACATCTGATTTGGATGTTTTGTACAATAGTTAACTCCCAACCAACAGTTACAGTTTACTTGATTTCTTCACCTGTCTTGAGGACTTCTTCGTCCTAATAGGCTTGACAATCCTGTAAACTATAGGAGAAAGTTTTCCATTTACTTTGGATCAACTTTACTATATCTTGACCAAGTCAAATTCAAAATGAAAATCGTCCAATCTTAGGACATTTTTCTCAAAGACTTAGTTAAAAGTTCTTGAGAATTGTCAATCTTATGAGCAATTCCTAACTTCCCTGTTCTAGAGTGTACTGAACTCTAGAAAGTCATAAGAGGTATGCTAGTAATTGGAAGCAAACTCAATTGAATAAGTCAAACTTGGACTTGCTATCTTTTGAAGATTGAATAAGTTCTTGTACACGACATCTATCTAAGATGTTTAATTTAGTTATCCAGCTCCAATCGGCTAACCCCAGACTTTTGCAAAATGAATCAAATACCATATCTGAGACAATTCCAAAAGATTTGGAAAGCGAAAGGAAATAACTAAAACTTTGTATAACTAATTCAAAGTTCTAAGATAGAAACTTTCTATGAGTCAAATACTTGATGACCCAAGACTTTAACTTATGAATGATCGGTTTCAACAAGGTATTGAAGCATTTTTCTTCTATCTTTAAGAGAAAGGAACTTGATTCTCAAAAAGATTCATAGAGTAAATCTAAACATCATCCAACCACCAGATACTAGTGTGGCATCCTACATCAGTGTGTCGACCCACTGACATTCTATTGATGAGTTTTTTACTCAAACAATGCTTCACTTGAGACTAAGTTCATGCCTATATTCAATCTTTATGACTGCTTACTAGGAATGTAATTCTTGAGCATTGCTTTGAGTCAAAGGATTGGATTTACCAAGTTACACTAGGAACTTTACGCTTGACTTAGTCAGTCTATTCCTTAGTCAAAAGGTTCAGTTCAAAGTCAAAGTCTTACTCTTTCAGAAATTTATCAATTATGGTACCAATGTAAGGACTTGAACTCACAACCTCTTGGTTAGGAATGTGATGGGCTGACCACTTGCCCCAAAAGCCATGGTTGAGGATTACTTCCTAATCCTCTCTCTAAGGGTGTAGTTCAACCATCTCCTATCTGTCAAGGGTGTGTTTCAACCATCTCCTTCCTATCACTTTATTACATTTAGTACTTCGATAATGGTGCAATATATCACATCACCTTTCAAGAAAATCTTTTTATCATCTCTTTTAATGCTTCAATTCAAAGAGCTGCAAGTTGCAAAGAACATTCTTTATCAAGTTTGTCTGGATTTATCTTGATATCTATATATTTCTCTGTCACAGGAATAGCTGGTTCTATCTATAGTCTTTCAGGAGCTCTATATACTTTAGAATTTAGATTCAATTCATAACCATTGGTTACTCTCTACACTTGTGAAATATGGTTTGCAGGTTACTTTGAAGAGTAAAAGTGCATATTTTGAGAAATGAAATCAGACGACAAAGATATTTTGTCAGGTTCTTTGCATCATGGTCTTTATATTCTTGATCGTTTATGACATATGGAACTTGAGTTTTACATCAAATATTCAGAAAAAATTCTGCTTAGTTTTGTCAAATTTATCAACGCAAATATTTTTATGAATCAGAACTCCAAGATTAGTGCTCAGATCCAAGGGAGAAGATCTCAAGAATTTCAGAAATAAGTTAATATATGTATTGTTGAAGATGACCACGAACTGAGTAAAGCTTGAAGGGGTGGATCAATATACTTTACTAGACATGATTGGATGTTTTTTAGAGATTACTTTGGTGAATAGCAATGAGGAAGATATAATTCTAAATTAACTAATTTTTTTTTCTATATGTTTTAAGTTTCTATTTTCATCTAATTTGGAAGGAAAAATTTATTTTTAATTAACTTATTTTTTTATTATACTCTGTGAAACACCTGCTTTTATTTGTTTCACTTTATTATTCATTTATTTTCACTTTAATTCTTATTGTTTCTAGTTTCCTTTTTCTTTTGTTTCTTTTTTAAAGCATGTATTTTTTATGTTTTATCTTAATTTTTTCCTTTTGCGTGACCTGTTATTGTTGTACTTTTGAATGTATGTGTTTGTGTTTCTTTAGTTTACAAGTTTAATCAACACATGAAAATTTATAATGCAGGATGTAGAAAGACATGGGGAGAAACGAATTAATTTTGGATACTTAAGTGTTTATGGCTAGATGGGCTGCGTTTTCTGACAAGCAGTTATGTATATATATGGTCCATGACTCATGTTGCAAGCCAATAGTTATAAGTTGGTGCAAGGGTCTTTCCCATGGTGGCATGTAGCTTTGAGTATTGGAGCAATCAATGGACATTTTTGATTTTAGAAAAAGTTGTATCGGTTGAGAATATGCCAGGAATGCTTTTCTCAGAAACCCAAAGAAGTTTTGCATGATGAACTCATACCTGAGACATTGAGCTTTCATTGTTAGGCTTCTGAGCTTCTATGAGAAGCATATTGATCCGATACACATATTCATACTCATTTTTCTTCATGTTTAAGAGCTACTGAAGTTTCTTTTATTTCAAAGAAAGTATTGCATAATGATACAATGCTGTATTTTTCACTCTATTCTATGCTCGCAGCTGTATTCCAAAATGACACAAAGAAAACATGTGAAAGATGTTCTGTACAGTGAGTGCTTGATTTGACAGGAATTGCATTGCATATCAGAACAAGATATAATATACTAATCTGATATTATGCTACTATTACACTATTTATTCTTTTATTTTGACTCTTTCTCCTTATCTTGGGGGTACTTGTAAACAGATAATCTCTGTTGCCGTACTCCTTTGATTTGGATGTTATAGATACTTTGCACTTTTTGACAGGGAAAATTTTACACTTGAACTGAAGTCTGAGACATCTATTAATTTTGTCAAGATAAAATGGAGGACCTTTCAAGAATGGATCATAGACACTGGCCTCATTTTGATCAGAGTCACATGAAAGATTACCTCAAGGACCATCCAGCTCTAAAACTGATCGATGTTCTTGCTGAAAGAGATGCAGCCATTGCAGAAAGAGATACTGCCATGGCTGAGAAAAAGACAGCGTTTGCAGAACGTGATGCTGCTCTTTTACAAAGGGATGTTGCCTATGCAGATCGCAACACAGCATGGATTGAACGTGACACTGCGTTAGCTGCTTTGACAATGTTGAGGTCTAGCAAAGACAACAGTGAAACAACTGCCAAGTTTATGCACATGGTAAATATCAATGTTAATGGCCCATGATAGAGCCCATCGACTCGATGCCACCAGGAGAAGGCCCCCCTATTCCTGGCGCTTTTGGTGTTTCACCTGGTGGTAAAAAGCAGCACTCTAAAAAGGCGCAAGATGGTGCTAGAAAGCGCAAGCGTGCACCAAAAGAAAACAGTGAACCCCGGCGACGAGGCCCTAAATCATCACAGAAAGCAGAGATGCAGCCTCAATTGCCATCTGATGCCATAGTCATGTTCAAGGGTGAGGGCAGTCACGAAGAGCTAGGACAAACTGCATATATTGAGGCTCCACCATTTGATCTGATGCCATCAATTCCTATACCTTACTGCTCTTGCACAGGAAGCCATCAACAATGCTATAGGTGGGGGAATGGAGGATGGCAATCTGCATGCTGTACCAATGTTCTTTCAATGTATCCCTTGCCCATGAGCCCAACAAAGCGGGGGACAAGGGTTCATGGACGAAAAATGAGCGGTGGTGCATTCAGGAAAATTCTAGCAAAGCTGATTGCAGAAGGTTATGATATATCTATGCCTATTGATCTAAAGCATCACTGGGCCAAGCATGGCACCAACAGATATGTCACTATCAAATAGTTTCTTGGACTTCTTGACTTTCAGGTGTTTGCAAGCATCTGTAATTATTTAGTGTGCCATTATATGTCTTTCTTCTTCGACTTGTGCTCTCAAATCTCAATATGAGGAGAAGTCAACAGAAATTCTGGTCCAATACTTCACTGTGATTTGAATGTTGTTTGGAAAGGCAGGGCATAAGGCCCTTCTTTGTTTTTGGGTTTTCCTACATGGCACATGAGTTCACATTTTTTGTCTGTTCAATATTGAAATGTTTATGTCACTTGTTTCCTGGGAAAGGTGCAGTGGGTCTTCAAACAGCTTTGGTGGAACATGGATTTTATCTGGTCAAATACATGCTTGTAGAAAACATATTTGAAAAACATCAGGAGTCAAAGATGGCAGCAAGAAAAATGTTGAGGTTCACGTATTTGTGCAACTCCGCCACATGTGTGCATGCAGAATCTCACTGGTACATGTCCGCACACGTGCACCCGCACCCGCACATCGCGCGCGCACACACACACACACACACACACACACACACACACCACACACACACACACACACACACACACACACACACGCACATGCAAACACACATGCACACACATGTGCACACATGCATATGCAGATGCACACTGATGCAGACGAGCACCCATGTGCGCACGCATGTGCACACACACACACACACACACACACACACACACACACACACACGCACACACACATACAGACACACGTGTGCACACACACACACACACACACACACACACACACACACACACATAGACACACACACACACACGCACACGTGCACACCTGCACATGCACACGTGCACACCCGCACACGCACACGCACACGTGCACACCAGCACACGTGCACGTGCACATGCACATGCACATGCACCACGCACGCGTGCACGTGCACCACATGGTGCACGTGCGTGCACATGCAAATGCACACGCACACGCACACATGCACACGCACATGCACACATGCAGATGCATATGCACACGTGCCAATGTGCACATGCTACACACATCCCCCCCTCCCCCTGCACACCCCCACGTGCTTGTGCGCGCGTGCACACACACACACACACGCGCACACACACACACACACACACACACACACACACACACACACACACACACACACACAACACACACACCACACACCCTCCCCCCACCACCCACCACCCCACCACCCCATCCCCCCCCCCTCCCCCCCAACACACACATGCACACGCAGGCATGCGTGCATACACACATGCACAAGCACACATGCACATGCACATGCACACACGCACATGCACATGCACACACGCACATGCACATGCACACACGCACATGCATACACGCACATGCACACATGCACACATGCACATGCACATGTGCATGCACGCACACATATGCACATGCGCGCGTGCACGCGCGCGCACACACACACACACACACACACACACCAGACACACACACACACACACACACACACACACCACACACACACACACACACACACACACACACACACCACACACACACACACACACACACACACACACACACACACACACACCCCACCACCACACCCACCCACCCACCCACGCGCACGCGCACGCGCACGCGCACGCGCACGCGCACAGCGCACACACACACACACCACACACACCACACACACACACACACACACACACACACACCACACACACACACACACAACACACACACACACACAAGACAATGGAGCAGGCTCATGGTTTGGGGGATGGCAAAATGTTTACTGCTGTGCTCACAGATGCATGGAGTTCTGTGATATTACATGGTCAGTAAAATGGGTTGCCCTTGAGGGTATTCTTCTTAGGCATCAGCCGTGAACATGTATCCTGGCAAAAAATGTATGTAGGTGTCCTTGGATTACTGGTGATCGCTTGTAATTGTAAATATTTGGATTGATGCCTCAAATGGGTTTCTTATGTTGACTAGAGGATGAGAACCAGTAAAGTGATTGGAGTAGGATCATGTGAATGTGATCTAGTCTAGAAGGTCAAGGGTCTTATCTTTATAAATTGGAGGTGATCAATGTGATCTGTCATGTTTTAGCTTTATGGCTGTTATTCCAGTGTTTTCCCTTTTTAAATTATTCATGTTTTGAAGCTGTCTTTACTGCTCTACCTGGTTAGCCCAGCATGCAGGTGTTCAGAATGTCCGGCTGAATATGACAAAGTGAAATGTATACAGATGTCCTTAAGGACCATGCAGGTGTTCAGAATGTCCGGCTGAATATGACAAAGTGAAATGTATACAGATGTCCTTAAGGACCATTTTGGAAGTAACATATATCAATTTGGCATGGGCATATCAATAACAAGTGACACTTTTCTTATCAGCTTTTACAGGTTTGTTTAAAAGTAGTAGGCAACTTACTGGAAAGTAATATCATCTGAAAACTTGTCTCAAGCTTCACAAATTTTTGGCAGCAGATTCATGCAAAATTTGCTATGTAGTTTGTTTCTACTATCTTTGAGCGTTTAGACTTTTCGTCATGTTTGTAGTTAAAATTGCTCTCACTTTTGTTGCATTTTTCAATTTGAAGTAACCATGCATAGTAATGAACATACACAATTCACTCTATACATGTCTGCAAAGATGCTCACACAAATTGCAGTCAAGAGTATTGGTAAAGTGAAAGCAAACATGTTCACAAACATGAGAGGTTGGAAATTGATGGAGAAAATTGGATGGATCAACTTGGGAGCTTTCTAAGGTTTCCTTTTCTAGATAATTAATTGGAGTTTTTCCCATTCTTTTCATTTATTCTGAGAAAATCTTGGTGGGGCACATGCAAGGATAGACACTCTTAGATAATTGGGATCACTCCTATCGCATCTCATGATCATTTAGAGATTTGGCTTGATTATTGGTGTATTATCATAATGCTATTAACTGGTGCCACAAACTGATAGGCCTCTTCTCCGATTTCTGACATAGATTGCTTTCCAATATTTACCCATAGCTAAATATGAAAATAGTGGATTATGTTTATCCATTTACTATTATTAACTTCACTTCTTTCTATGGTGTATACACTTGTACCTGCTAGGTAGAAAAAATTTGGATAAAAGATAAATTTTTCTTTTTTCTTTGATATTTGTATCCAATTATTTGATACAAAGTCCTAAGGGACTAGTGTGGAAGGGTATGCAGGTTTCAAGTTCGAGCTTGATGGGTGGTACATGATCATTTGTATAGTTAGAATGCCCCTTATCTTATGGTAATTAGTTATTAGCAGCTAATCTAGGTGGCAAGGGAAATTGAATAGATGAATATTTCATTGCAAATGCTAGGCAAGTACGTTATTTAGAAAGCATACGAGCATGATGTTAGAATGCTATATGATAGAACCCATAATTACTTTACAAGTGGTGCATTTGAAATCCATGGAATATCCTTTATTTTTTTGCTCAACTATAGTGATAGAACCTGTAGTCTTCCCTTCTCACAATCTTTTTTTTCTTATTAAGTGCATAATGAGTGATAGGTGGAAAATTTCTGCATAAAACCTCGAATATAGAATAGCTTCCAGTTTACATATCTTATGTTTGACTTTTTCCTCTTGCAAAATCAACATAGATAAAACAACTTTAAGTGTCTTGATAGCGTATTGGCTGTGATAATGAGCTCCTTGAACCTACATATACATGGTTGTCTCTTGCATGGTTTTTGTTATCCCTTGTCTTGGGAGAAAGATGAAAACATTATCACAAACATCTAAAAAACAATGATAAATTCATAATCACTTATTTCTTTAAGGGTCTCATCCTTTCCGATTAATTTAATATTCAAATCCCTTGCCCATGAAAGAATTTGATTCATGTTCCTTGCTCATTTGATGTGGATTTGGTAAACCTTACTTTGATTCATGTTCCTTGCTCATTCAATATGGATTTGGTAAACCTTACTTTGATTCATGTTCCTTGCTCATTCAATATGGATTTGGTAAACCTTAATATGGTTATCCATAGTACGTATTTCCTCAAAGCCTAATTTGATCTCTAGGCATGCTTGGGGTCTAGCACTACGTTGTTGGGAAGTTTTCTTAATTGAAACAACTAATATCAATGAAAGTTTTCTTTTGGATTGAAATTTATCGATATCACACTTCTCATTAGGTTTCCACACTTTACATATGCATATAACATATGAGATATTATTAGTCCTTTGTATCCATAAACATTATGAATGCTATGTCATGTAGTAATATGCTTTTTCAATTAATGCCTTCATCAATAATGAGGACATTTTGTGTAATCACAACATCCTTTCCAACTGATTGCAAGATCAAACTTACTTAAAAGAAAAACATCTTTCAAGCCTATGACATGTATATCGACTATTGATGTTCTAGTTTGATAAAGAGGAGGTCCAATGTGTGTAAATGAATTGGGGAAATAACTACAAGATCAAACTTCCTTAAAAGAAAAGCATTTTTTCCAGCCTATGGCATGCATATCGACTATTGATGTTCTAGTTTGGTAAAGAGTAGGCCCGATGTGTGTGGATGAATTGAGGAAATAATGTTTATATCCTTCTTATAGATGCCATGCATAAATTCAATGCTTGCAAAGTCTTCATTGCTTCTCCGAAGAGTGCATAAAAATGCAAAACTTCTATCAATTGAGCAAGCTTCTTATGCACATTTTTCTTAAAACAAGGCAATTTTTAGATTATTTGTATGTAACATCCCTTCAAGTCAAGCAAGATTGTTTATATTGGCATCTTGTAACTATTAAATTGGAGTGAAATGTTTTACATTTCAGCATGCTTGAATTCTTTTGCTTCCAATAAATAAGCGAGGTTTGTCCAACAATACATACAAGGTGAATATCATTTCTTCTTTTTTGCTTTAAAAAGAGGGTACACATGAAACAATCTACATGGTTCAAAAAGAAGATTTTACCTACGATTCCATGATAAGCAAAAAATCTTATTTACATGGGAACAACAATGCACATGATAAGGAAAAGATCCTATTTATGTGTATGTGTATGGGTACATGTACATGTATGTGTAAAAGAGCGCGTATGTGTGCATGTACGTGTACATGTGTATATGATTGTTTATGTGTGTATGCATATGCTTACGGGTGTGTACGTGTGTACACACTTGTGTATGTGCATGTGAAGGTGTACATGTAGGTATACGTGTAGGTGTATATGCATGTGTATGTGTAGGTGTATGTGCAAGAGTACGTGGTGTACATGTACACGTATGTGTATGTGTATGTGTATGTGTATGTGTATGTGTATGGATATAGACACATGCACATGCACACACACACATGCATGCATGTGCACACACACACGCATGCCTGCATGTGCACACACACACATGCGTGCATGTGCACACACACACATGCATGCATGTGCACACACACATGCGTCCATGTGCACACATACACACACATGCGCCCATGTGCGCGCGCACACACACACACACACACTCACTGACATACACACCTTGACCCACATGCCCACCCATAAGCACACAAGCACATGCATATGCACAAGCACACCCACATCCACACACACCCACAAGCACATGCACATACACTCGTGCACATTCACATATACATGTATACATACACAAACATTTACATGCACACGTAAATGTTACACATAGACGTATATATTGCATGTTATACGTACATGTACACATACACATTACACGTACACATTGCATATACATGTACACGTAAGCTTTGCACATACACGTACACATTGCATGTACACGTACACATTGCACGTACATGTACACATTGCACGTACATGTACATATTGCATGTACATGTACATATTGCATGTACATGTACAAAACATGCTGCATGTACACATACACACACATGCACATGCAGGTACACGTGCACATGCACGTACACGTGCACATGCACGTACACGTACACATGCATATGAATATGCATATCCATACACATGTGCATATGTGTATGCATATGCATACACATGCATATGGATATGCATAAGCATATGCATACAAATACACATGCACATGCACATACATACACATACCCATACCCATATGCATACACATACACGTACACATACACATACACATACACATACACATACACATACACATACACATACACATACACATACACGTACACGTACACGTACACGTACACATACACATCCACATCCACATCCACATCCACATCCACATCCACATCCACATCCACATCCACATCCACATCCACATCCACATCCACATCCACATCCACATCCACATACACATACACATACACATACACATACACATACACATACACATACACATACACATACACATACACATACACATACACATACACATACACATACACATACACATACACATACACATACACATACACATACACATACACATACACATACACATACACATACACATACACATACACATACACATACACATCCACATCCACATCCACATCCATCCACATCCACATCCACATCCACATCCACATCCACATCCACATCCACATCCACATCCACATCCACATCCACATCCACATCCACATACACATACACATACACATACACATACACATACACATACACATACACATACACATACACATACACATACACAT